>JAZGTI010003835.1:0-29989 GCA_036877585.1 Botia kubotai
TGCTGGAGAAGGTGGAGAAGAAGGATGCTGGAGAATACACCTGTGAAGCTGGAAATGAGAAACTGGCCTTTAAAATTCAGGTGACAGGTATGGAAAGTCTTCCTGGACTAAAAATATTTAAAAATACCAAATTCTATTGAAACTCTTCAATGACTTGGTATGAATTTTTTAATTATACTTCTTCATTAGAGCCCACAGCTGTCTTCACCAGCAAGGACGTTAATCAGAAGGAAGTCAAAGTGTCTACTTCCCAGAAAGCCACACTGAGCTGTGATGTTTCTGACTCCAAGACTGAGGTGAAATGGTTCAAGGATGGCAAGCAGTTGAGCTCCAGTAAGAGTGTCCACATGGAGTCAAAGGGCAAAAGCCGTCAGCTGGTGCTGGAGAACGTGGAGAAGAAAGATACAGGAGAATACACCTGTGAAGCTGGAAATGAGAAACTGGTCTTTAAGATTCATGTGGAAGGTGGGATCTCAGACATCAGTGCTGTTCAATGAATCAACAAGCTTTGTCTTCCCCAAGAACATGTTCACATTGTACTTTTCATTGTACTTTTTTTCACAGATGTCACTGCCAAATTCCAGAAGACATCAGTGACAAAGGAAATAGTGATGGTCGAAACAACAGAGAAGATTGTTTTGAAAACCGAGGTGACTTCAGAGAGTTGTAATGTAAAGTGGTTCAGGGATGGAGTGGAACTGAAAGAAGGATCAAAGTATGAGATGAAACAAGAAGGTCGCTCTCATGTCCTTGTTGTGAAGTCCTCTGAGTCCAAAGACAGCGGCATCTACTCCTGCCAGACAGCTGACGACAAGATGGAATTCAAGGTTCAGGTCAAAGGTAAAAGCTTATTTCCAGTGTTACAAAAAATGGAAATTGTTTGACAGCTGATCATGTTCCAAATGCGAATGTGGTCCTTACATGCATTCATTTTTCCCATTTATTCCCACAGAGACACCATTAAAGTTTGTGGTGCCATTACAGCCAGTGTCCGCAATATTAGAAAGCACCATGACCCTTTCCTGCAGTCTTAATATAGCCACAGATAAAGTCATTTGGAAACAAAATGGCAAGGAAATCAAACCGGGCGGCAGGTACAGCATCCGCACCGATGGCACCAACTGCATCTTGACTGTGTCTGCTGTAGCTCAAGCAGATGAAGGGGATTACAGCTGTGAATGCAAAGATGACAAGACCTCCACCAAAGTTACCACAAAAGGTAGGAACCCCACGTCTGCTGTGTTCCATTAAAGTGAACCAAACAGCCAATTAAAGTTGTTTTACACAATAGATGCCCTTCATTATCATTACTCTGCTAACTTTCCTATTCTATATGCCATTTCAGCCCCACGTCTGGTGAGGTTCACTACCAAGCTGAACAATATTGTTGCAAATGAAGGCAAAGAAGCCATCTTCAAATGTTCCATTACACCTCCCGATGCAAGTGTCAGGTGGCTGCGTAATGATATTCCCTTAATGGCCAGTCCTAAATACAAGATCGCTCACGCAGGAAGCAGTCACTCCCTCACTATCACTGCTGTCAGTCAGGAGGATGCAGGAGAGATCAGCGTTGATGCTGAAGGCAAAGTGTGCAAAGCCACACTGCAAGTACAACGTAAGACCTACTGCTTAAAATATCCACATGAAACACATACGCCACTTTTCTGAAGTTACAAGTTCTCCCTCGACACTGAAATACACAAATATGCATCTGACCTTAAATGTATAGATAGAGCTTCTTTAATGTCTCGTGCAGAACTTCCTGTAACCTTCAAGAAGAAGCTTGCAGATATGACTGTTCAGGAGCAGGAAACAGTTCGGCTGGAAGTGGAGCTCAGTAAACCTTCTACAGAGGTAAAGTGGATGAAGAATGGTGTTGTACTACAAGCAGGCGGAAATCTAGAGATCCACATGGATGGTGCCAAGCAGATGCTGATCTTCAAGAGTGTGACATATAGTGACAAAGGCCACTACTCCTGTGAAACACTGGATGATAAGACTCAGGCCAAACTGACAGTAGAGAGTAAGAATTAATTTAAATTTGTTCAAGTTCTATGTATTATTTAATGTTATGTCAGCTTTGCATCATAATCTAATAGATAAGGAACTATGAAAACCAGGTTCTAGGTACTGGACACCTGTACTTCTATAAGGTATTTCACCTGTTTGTCCTTGTTGTTTTGATATTCAGTTAAGAAGATTCAGGTAGTAAAAGGCCTGAAGGACATAAAGGTACAAGAAAAAGAGACTGTCACATTGGAGGTGGAACTAAGCAAGGCTGATGTAGAAGGTTTCTGGAGCAAAGATGGCAAGAAACTGAGGGCAGCACCCAATATCCTCATCACAGCACTAGGCAACAAGCAATGCTTGACTATGTCTCACCTGAAGCTCAGTGATGGGGGAACTATCACATTCCAGGCTGAGGATGTTCATACCTCTGGCAAACTCATTATTACAGGTGAGAATGTATGTGTTAAACATTTTAAGGTTTTTGTTTCCAAAGCATGGATCAACTGTATATCCTGTTTGCCACGTAAGTCACTTTGTTTGACAAAAAGTCCCAGCAAATGCGTAAATGTGAAATACAGAACAATACAGAATACAGTGATGATTACTAGTGCTGTGTGTACAGAACCTCCAGTGAAGATTCTCAAACCTCTTCAAGATGTGAGTTGTCCTGAAAAGGAAAATGTCACTTTAGAATGTGAGGTGTCAAGAGCCAATGCTGATGTCAAGTGGTTTAAGGTGCGGCTATTTGACTTTGAATCGCAGAAAATAAAATATGTTGCCACATTTTGCAATATAAATGTCAAGGAAAGTGTTTGTAATTGTGTCTTTGCTAGGACGATGAGGAACTGAAGCCAGGGAAGAAATTTGGCATCCATTCCCAAGGCAGCAAGCGCAGTTTACTCATCCACAAATGCGCCTATGAGGACCAGGGTCAATATATATGTCAAACGTCAGATGACAACACTTCTGCCAAGCTCACCATTCACGGTGAATAACGCACAACACAGTTTTTATAAATAAAAGAGGACAATAAAGGAACGCAAGAAAGGGTTATAAGTAAGACCACGTGGAATGCACACATGATCTGAAATTCACCTTTTATATTCTCATAGCCCGAGATATTAAGATCGTAAAGGCACTTCGGGATTTGGAAGTGACAGAGAAGGAGAGCGCAACATTTGTCTGTGAGATCTCCCATGATGAGGTAGAGGCTCAGTGGCACAAAGAAGACACAAAGCTTAAAGCTGGAGACAACATAAAGATGAGGCAGGAGGGTGAGTGGAACTGAGTAAACAAATAACAATTAGTAATTAAAGGTGTAGAATGGGACATCAGTAAGTCTCAAATTTAATTCAACTCTCCATTCCAGGTAGAACATACATTCTGCTCTTCAAATCTGTGAAGGCTGAGGATGCAGGAGAAATCAAGTTCATGGCCGAGAAGGCATCATCAACTGCTAAACTGAAGGTTAAAGGTTCGTGATTTGGAAATTACTAACAAACGCTGCGTGAATTTTGAAATTAGCATTAAAGCTAATAAACTACAACTGGTGCTATGTAGTGTTGGTACTGCTGTCTAACAAATCCTAATATGAGTATACAATATATAAGATAACAGTAACCAATACTGTTAAGTGTATCAAGACCCCTTATAATCATTACAGAGCTTCCTGTCAGATTTGTGAAGAAACTGAGGGACAAAATCGCCATGTACAAACACAGAGCGCACTTAGAGTGCCAGGTGTCACGGGCCAGTGCTAAAGTCACATGGTACAAAAACAAGACGGAGATTAAACCCAGCAAGAAGCACGAGATCACCAGTGAAGACATCTACAGGAAGCTCACCGTCATTGATGTGGACTCAGATGATGAGGATACATACATGTGCGACGCCATTGATGATAAGACATCATGTCAGCTACTGGTAGAGGGTAAAAAGTCTTTTCTGTAATGATTACATTTTAAGACAACAGCTCAACCGTATTTAAACAAAACATAGCCACGCATTATTAGATACAAGGAACTAAACTTTTAAAAAAATGCATTGAGTGCAAAAAATGTAATTGCATATTTTTAATTACATTTTGTTATGTCGCATATTTGGTAACAGTTTGTAGATCAGTTTTTATTCATCTGCAACAGACTTAGTTTGACACGCAGAATGTGATTTTTAACCATATCTTAAAATGTTATTACTTTAAATTTTATGTTTATCAAATGTGCCTGTTCACGGTTTAATTTAACTGTTGGTCAAAAGCAATATTATTTGGACCATATTGAGTGGCCAAGGTATAATAATGGCAAACATTTCATAAAAAAATTATTTTAGAAGTTGGAGTAAACAACTTAAATGTAAATTAAGTTTCCATGTTTTCTTAAACCCTTTAGAGCAGGCAATCAGCATAGTACGAGAGCTGAGTTCTGTAGAGGTGACGGAGCCATTCGCGGCCCACTTCGAGGTAGAAGTCAGCGTGGAGACGGTTAAGCCTGTAAAGTGGACGCTAAATGGGGAACAGCTGAAGGACAGTGCGGATATTGAGATGGAGAAAGAGGGAACCATGCACCGCCTTACTTTTAAGAAGACCAAGGCCTCCATGTCAGGCACTGTACAGTTTACTGCCGGAAAAAGCAAATCTACGGCTGAGATCAAAGTGAAAGGTTAGTTTTTTTTTAAATAACAATAATAATAAAAAAGTATCAATATGTATTAATATATTCTGATTTATAGAAAATGCCTATTTACGTTTCTAAAGTTGCTGTTTGTATTACCCCACAGAGCGTCCCGTTGAAGTTCTGGAGCCACTCAAGGATATGACAGCCAAAGAGAAAACTTCCACCACACTGTGCTGCAAGTTTTCTGCTCCACCAAAAGAAGTGCGATGGTTTAAGGGCCAAACTGCTTTGGAGGCTTCTAGCAAGTATATCATTAAGCAAAGGGACACCAACGTGCAGCTGACCATCCAGGCTTTGAGCGAAGATGACTCTGGAGAGTATCGCTGTCAGGTTGGGGTCTGTGAGAGCAAAGCCAACCTCAAAGTGGAAGGTAAAGTCATAAAGAAGGCACTCAAAGTATGTTAGACTGCTCGCGAAAGTTCAGTTTAAAATACCGCAAGCACTTTTTATGCTTGCATAAAAGATTTATGGGTTCTAATAGTGTCAAGTCCGTACACATTTTTTTAGAAAAAGGGCAAATCTGTTTGTGTTAAAACTGTTCTCTATCACCATCTTTCTTTAAAACATAAAATTGCAGGTTACTTTACGTACATTACGTATGTTAAAGTCAAATTAAGGCAAACTGATCAGGCCTGAAAATCAGACCCTCAAACAGCTCAAATTATAAATCATTATTATAAACTTATCATTGTGAATCAGAGTAAGGCAGGGAGACCGTTTTTAACACTCACATACATTCAATAACTAATTTCTATTTATTTATTACCCAAAAATGTGACATTGCAGCTTTAATATGTTTTATAGCTTTAAGTACTTTATTTTACAAATCACAATCAAATAATGTGTCATGACACAGTTATGTTGAGCATAACCTCATATTTTACATGTCAAATGCTAAATTCTTGTTAAACCTCTATCACCCTGATCGTGGGTTTTAAAGTTCATGTTTCCCACATATACACAGTGCGTAAAATCCAGATCACAAAACATCTAACAGACTTGGAGGTAGATGAAGATGGTGATGCTGTGTTCACATGTGAAGTTAATTACCCTGACGAAGAGGTCCAGTGGACACTCAATGACAAATTACTTTTCAACAATGAGGTCAATTCCATCACCCACGTGGGTAAGACCCATACCCTTACTCTCAAGAACCTGGCACCTGAGGATGGTGGGAAGATCTCTTTCAGTGTAAGGGATGTGAAAGAAACAGTCTTCTTGAAGGTCAAAGGTAAGATGTTCAATGTTGATAAGACCTGAAAATTGGAATATAACTGGCTCCTGGATGCCTTTAAAGAAAAGAAAAAGGGTTTGACTTGATGTCCTATTTTTTTTTAATTAAACTCCAGAGAAGAAGGCTGTATTCCTGAAGTTGCTAGATGATGTGGTTGCAGATGAGAAGGGTACAGTTACTCTTAAATGTGAAGCCTCAAAGCCCAGGGTGGCCCCTGTGTGGCGCAAAGATGGTACAGTCCTAGCTGCAGGCAAAAAGTATGAGCTCCTCCATGACGGCAAGTCCTTGGGATTGATTGTCCATGACATCTTGCAAGCTGATGCTGGGGAGTACAGTTGCGATCTTGGCACAGATGTAACCAAGTCTAAAGTGACTGTTAGAGGTATGACAACAAACTATTTATTTACTAATGAGCTCCAGTAGTAACAGTTTAAAAGACCCCAACAGTGTATTAAAAATTTAACTTAAGTTTTAACAACTTAAGTTTAAATTTAAGTTCTTTACTCCAACTTCTAAAATACATTATTTATTAAATGTTTGCCATAATTATACCTTGCAAATCCATATGGTCCAAATAATGTCTTTGCTTTGACCCCAGATATTCAAATCGGGATCACCAAGCGTCTTAAGTCAGTAGAGGCCAAAGCAGGTGAACACTGTACGTTTGAGTGTATCTTGTCCAGGGAAAGCTCAGAGAAGTGCGCCTGGAGCCTAAAGGGCCAATCTGTTACTGACGGAGGACGATTTCAAATGAGCAGTAAAGGGCGCAAGTATTCATTAACAATTAAAGGAGTCTCAGCTTCTGATTCTGGTGAGGTGGTCTTCTCTCTCAAGGACCTGAATTCCAAGGCAACACTATCTGTTGAAGGTAAGCTAGGAGGTGTGGCTAATAAAAAACACAGAATATGCAAACAAAATAACCTTTTACACTCTTAAAAACGTTGCTTATTTTGGCCCAGGCGAAGCTCCTACTATTTCCAAAGAGCTTCAAGCTGTCAGTGCCAAAGCTGGTGAAGATGCCACATTCTCCTGTGAACTTTCTCAACCTGGATTGGAGGTGAAGTGGTCCAAGGATGGCAAGTCTATCAGGAAGAGCCAGAAATACGAGATCAGCCAGGTGCAGACACTCGTAAAGCTGACTGTTCACAGTGTCAATGAAAAAGATGCTGGGGAATATAGCTGTGAGGTGACTGGTGGTCCAACTTCCAAGGCTAAACTGGAGATCAAAGGCAAGGATTTCACCCATTTCATCTTAGTTATGCTCTCACTACATGTCAGATCACCCTTATTGTAGTTATCAAGAATAGATCAAATAACTTTGGTATTTCCTGTCCTCTATAGAACTGGCCAACAGATTCATCTGTGAGCTAAAAGACGCCACTGCAGAAGAGAAAGGCATCATCTCCTTTGAATGCGAGACTGCTCAACCGGCCTCTAAAGTTACTTGGCTAAAAGGAAAAAAGGAGATTATGGGAGGAGGAAGGTATGAACTGATGCAGAAGGGAACTGTCCTCATCCTGAAAGTGAAGGATCTCGAGATCACTGACAGTGAGGTTTACACCTGTGACATTGGCTCTGCAAAGAGTACAGCAAAGCTGACAGTGAAAGGTAAGAGCCAGACTATACCTAAGAAGGGAATGAGGGAACGCATTACTGATGTGTGTCGCTTCCTTTTAGCCAAGTTTACCTGGCACTTTACCTGTGAAAATTAATTGTATGGATTTCAATGCCGTTGATCATTCCGTTTTTTTGTGTTGTTTTGTCAATCATGTCATGGACATCATACTGTATGTGTGGTCGATAATGTCCATTTAGACACCATCAGTGGTGGAACTGGCCAAGATTGACTGGGGAGACCCTAGTTGTGAAAATATTTTGTAAAACCATAAACGCATAAAATCCCACTATTTATGAAATCTACATAGTGTTGGTACGCTATGATGTGGATAAAAGATGGAAATTCTCCGTTTTTAACTAGAACTCCATCTCCCTTGATGTCCATATCTTAGACTTAAGTCTCCCATTTCCAGCCCTGGATACCAATTGTTTTGTGTGTACAGTATATTTGTCTAGGTTTTGATGATTTGTGATACATAGCCTGGTTTATTCTTTATAACTTTGTTCCCATCGTCTCACCTTATCAGTCCTCCATCCTGGCTTTGGGAAATGAAAAATATGATACATTTTAATGAAGTCATGCCTGTTCATTCTCCAGTGGTACCTGCAAAGTTCAACGAGCAGCTGAAGAACCAGCAGGTTACAGAGGGTGGAAAGGTGTTGCTTTCTTGTGTGCTCTCAAAACCTGGCTGCCAAGTGCAGTGGAAGAAGGGAGCTGAGAGTCTCAAACATGGTGGAAGATATCAGATAACGCAGAGGGACACCATGTTTGAGCTACAGATTTCAGACCTAGTGGCTGAGGACACAGGAGAGTATACCTGTGAATGTGGAAATGAGAGGACAACAGCAAATGTTGTTGTTAATGGTATGAATAAAAGCCTGTTGATTTGTATGCCTCTATTTTATTGGTTTAGACTGATGTCTTGTCGACTGTAATTCACTGTTTGATCTGAGTGCTTGTTCGCTGGGTAAGATGTGATGCAGGCGATACTCTGAACTGTCAATGCATGTGTAGTCAAGCAACAATTTACGCTCACTACTTGATCCCTTTCGTAAGGTCTTCATTTTTACACCTCTGATTTATGTTGGTATACAACTACCCCTCAGCATTACCAGTGGTCTTCAAGTGTGAGCTAAAGAGCCAAGAGTGTGAAGAAGGAGAGAGTGTTACTCTACACTGTGAACTCTCAAAACCTGGAGTTCCTGTGGTTTGGAGAAAAGGAACACAGGTGATCCATTCTGGGGAGAAGTACTCCATCCAACAAGTTGGCTCAGCTGTTAAGCTGAAGATCGCTGATGTCACGCCTGAAGATGCTGGACAATACACATGTTTGTGTGGGGACAAAAAGACAACAGCAAACATTAAAATCAAGGGTATGACATTAACTTTACAAAATAAGCATGTCTCCTACACTTTCACTATCTACTTGGTACAAAGCTTTCATTTGAAATTTAACAATTACTGGTTCACGGTCTAAAAGGAACTTCTCTTTATTTACAGTGTCATGCTAAATGCATCAATACAATCATTCTGATTGTTATAACATAGCTTGCGTTGTACCACGTGTTGTGTCTTATTTTGTGTCATGTTGTGATGTTGTTGGGAGGTTTATGGAAGGCTGTCCATGTCAAAATTGTTACTATGTGATATAGTAGGAACAATACTAACACATTCTTGAAATGGCAATTGCTTCTCAGCCATTCCACTGATCTTCAAACGTGAACTACAAAACCAGGAGTGTCAAGAAGGCGACAGTGTTACTCTACACTGCGAACTATCTAAACCTGGAGTTCCTGTGGTTTGGAGGAAAGGAACACAGGTGATCCATTCTGGTGAAAAGTACCACATCAACCAAGCTGGATCTACTTTTGAGCTGAAGATCACTGATCTCAAACCTGAAGATGCAGGAGTCTATAATTGTGATTGCGGCTTTAACAAAACCTCATCTACCATTACTGTCAATGGTAGGGATGACGTGATGAATGCACGCCATCGTGATGTCACCATTTTTTATTCTACACATTGACATTGTCTGTTTTGAATTCAGTTTCTGTTTTATTCTGTCTATGTTATTGTTTATGACAGTCAATACTGTGCCTCAAAGTTTGATATTGCTAATTAGGGATTTTTATTATAATAATGGCAAGACGTATGTTTTGTATTGACAGCCATTGCTTGATTAGTGGGACTGCATGACAACAAAACTGCAAAACTATTTTATTAAGGCAGCATCTCCCATAATCTTTTTTTTCTGGCTCGTTAGCATTGCCAGCGGTCTTCACGCACAAGCTTCAGAACCAGGAGTGTGATGAGGGAAGCAGTGCTACTCTGTCCTGCGAACTTTCCAAACCTGGGGTCCCTGTACAGTGGAAAAAGGGAAGCCAAGTTATCCAGTCTGGAGGGAGATACACCATCAAGCAGACTGCATCAAGGGTGGAGCTGAAGATTGCTGATCTTAAACCTGAAGATGAGGGAGACTATGTGTGTGTATGTGGAGATCAGAAAACCACAGCCAATATGAAGATCAAGGGTATGAATTATTCCTGTTCTTTCTGGGAGGTTTTAAGCATAAATTATTCCCTTCTAGCTGGCATCAAACTAATAATCAGGACAAAGAGTATATTGTTGTTTGGAGTTACTTGTCCATTGGTACAGACTTGCTCAGCAATTCAGTAGTTTCAGAGCAGGACCTGATTTTAGTCAACTCTTCAGCTACATCTGTCAAGAACAAGTCAATGTCTAGGTCATATTTCACCCTCTAATCAACAAAGTAATTAAAAAACTACAGCATAATGCATATTAGTAGCACTTGCTGTTTCTGCCCTTTAATTTATTCTGACAATCCTCACAAATGCTAAAAAATATTTTTTCCTTTGGTTTTGGGATGAAAACTTAAAAAAGAGATGTTTTACAAAGATAATAATTTTATGAACAGCATTCCCCTCTGCTGTGCTTGTTATCATGATAGATATAGATCAAGCTAAGCATTTAGTTTTGCTAAGCTTCTGATTACTTGCAATTTGCATGGCTTTAACACAGACCTACAACCAATCTATTATAGTCTCATCATTTTCTTTACACATTAGAATGCTGTTGTTTATCTTTGTTTGGTGGTGTTCGTGTTTTTTTTCTGTTGCATTTGTCACACTGGGTCTTTCATGGCAACCTAGATTTGAGATGTTTATAGATGTTTGAGACATCTATAAACATATATGACGTTTATAGATGTCATAAACGTCATTTATTTCAGGTGTCTCTAATACAGGGCAAAGGCTTGATTTTTCACACTTTCTGACAGAAGAAATGTTAAAGAAAGAAAAAGTAACTGATGTGAAACAGAATTAATCTGCAAAAATTATCTTTTTAACAATTTGTTTCTGTCTGCTGCACTGTAATGCCATGATCTGACAGACATCTGTTTTAGTTTTGGATCAAACATGTTTTCAGTGCTGTCTGTTGGTTTCGTCCAGCTTGTAGCACATACATTTTAGATATATGAAGCTTAGCCCAAACAATATGGAGCTCAAACTCAAATTTTAAATAACTTTGGCAAAAATTAGACTACTTTAAACAAAATTTAATATGATGCATTTATTTCTTCATGTACTTTATTTCATAGCATAGACTGACTCAGGTACTTCTGAATGTGCTTCAGGTATTTGGTGGTCTGGTTTGTCTCATCAAAACTCGTTGGTCCATGTCCTTAAAACAATTTTTGTTCTTTGTTGGCTATAGTTAATGGTTATTCTTTTATTGTCTTTTGTTTTATGTTGCCGTTCCAAATGCTCGTTGTCTTATTCAGCACGTTTCTTGTTCAGCGACTTTGAGATTTGTACATTTACAATTGAGTTGATCAGAATCAGAATAAGTTTATAGCTAACGTCCTGACAAGAATTATACAGATTAATAATGCAATAGCACTTCCTGTTAGATTATACTGTCGATTACAATGTGCCAGGCCTGTTCTTTGGAAACTGGAAATGTCTTGTTTTGTCGTTCTTGGTTATAATTATGTTCAAGTTTGCAATTACATCTAAGAAAATCTTTTGCCACAGTTCTGAAGGCTTTGTACAAACCAGGATTTCAGAAGCAGGCCACTGAAAAGGGGGCATCCGTCAATGGTATGGAGTTAATGTGTAGATCACTCATGCTTTGTGGCTTCTTGGTCAACAGTTTAAATTCTTCTTCTTTGAAATCTCAATGTTGTTTCCAACCTTTAGACTTTTGGGGGTTTTATTGAGACAACAAACCTGAATGTCGCTATAAAATACGTTTTTAAGCAATAACACTTTTTTTTTCTTTGCTTTGTAAGGAATATATGTACATTTTCTGATCCTTATGGTTTTGGCAAAGTTGACACAGTTTAGGTAAATTTGTGTTTTGTCACAGTTCCAAAGTTCCTCACTCCATCCACTGCCCCTGAAACAGACGTCCAGAAGCAAAAACAACTCAGTGGTACGCGATCGATGTGCATTTCCTGTCTGTGGCACCGCACCTTCGTGTGCTAATGACAACATAAATTGATGTCCAAAGATTTAGATATGCTTTGTTGCAAACAGAGTAGCATGTGTGGTCAAGCATCGCTTTTGCATTTAAGGACTGTTTTGTGCGCTCTGTTGTGTGCGTCTTTATGTGTTTAACTTCGAAGACATTTGAACTTCTCGCTAGTGCAAAGATGTTTTGCAAGTACCTACTATAGACCTTATTTATTTGTTGACTTTTTTGCTGTTTAGCTTTTTTTAAATTATTATTCACGTAAAGATAAGGCACATGTTCATTGTCTGAAATGATTGTTAGAAGGCAACCTGTGGCTTGTTTTCAACAATGTACTTCAAGAGAGGTATCAATGTCAGAGATTAAGTCAGATATGAGTAGACAGTCATGGTAGGGATAGATTCAGCCTATCTGAGTTTCTTTGTGACGTTTCAATGCATTGTAAGTCAGGAAGCACACTGCTTGCTTTCAGTGTTCGGTCGATGTAGAACATGAAATGTCTTATTCAGTGGACTATTTTTGTCTTTTAGGCCAGTATTTCACCTTTTCTACATCTACTTCAGTTTGATTTGATCTTGACCAGTTTGATTTTAACTTTACAATACTCCTTTACAAATCTTGCTGTTTTACATCCATGAATGCCAACATTAAGACTCGTGTTATGTCATCAATCAGGTTTGGAATTTTAGAATATTTTTATCTTTTTGTTGGCAATGAACTCTTGGAATTAACTGTTTGGAACACACTTGCTCTGTTGATGCTGATTTTAATGGACTGGCAAGGGCACTGATGCTTTAAATAGCTGTAGAGTCCTGAGTACTGTTTCCCTCTTGTCACAGTCATAACTCTTATAAACGATCACTCATAATTTTCAATCCCTTTTCTTTTTATTGATACCGAACACAGGATACTGTCAGAGCAACAATTTAAATTGTTGCATGTGTACAAGATCTCACAGATTATCTAAATTTGATGCATTATCTAAAAACAAACAAAAAAAGGCTAATACCTTATGTTCGTTCTTTGCTGTCACAGAATCATGTAAATATTGAATTTTGATCAAATTTACCTTCTACTTCTGAAATGCTCAACAAGTGCTTATCCCAACAGCTCTTCCAGTTCAGTTTACACAAGAGCTTCTAAACCAAACCTGTGATGAAGGAGACAGTGTTACACTGCATTGTAAAATCTCAATACCTGGACTTCCTGTTGTATGGAGGAAAGGAACACAGGTGATTCATTCTGGGGGAAAATACCTTATCAAGCAAGTTGGGTCTGCTGTTGAGCTCAAGATCAATGATCTTAAACCCGAAGATACTGGAGACTACACCTGTGATTGTGGAGACAACACCACCACAGCAAACATCAAAATCAATGGTAGGACTGAGCTGTTATTCAATGTCCTTTCAACAATGAAGATTCTGTTGGTTTTGAGGTCTAGTCAATGGTTCAACCCTAATTCAACCATGAGGAAAGGCTTATTTTGTGATCTAAAATGATGTCTTCGATGTCTTTATGATAATTTTGTCATAGTAACATTGGTTGGTGATGGTGTATTGCTTAGTCATTCAATGAGTTGCTTTTTGGGGTTTGGTGGCCGTGATTTTTGGTACAGAACTCTTGCATGGTAAAGCGGTAAAGCCTGTCCAGAAAAATTTATACATCCAGCACTGGAAGACATTTTGTTGATGTTTAGTACTAATGATCTCACAAGATGCTCTTCCATGTTCAACAACTTCGCCTGACTCCTCAGCATTACCAGTGGTTTTCAAGCATGAGCTACAGGACCAGGAATGTCAGGAGGGGGACAGTGTCACTTTGCGAAGTGAACTTTCTAAGCCTGGAGTTCCTGTGGTTTGGAGGAAAGGAACACAGGTGATCCATTCTGGAGGAAAGTACCTCATCAAGCAAGTTGGGTCTACTGTTGAGCTGAAGATCACAGATCTCAAACCTGAAGATTCTGGAGACTATATTTGTGATTGTGGAGACAACACCACCACAGCTAACATCAAAGTCAATGGTAGGACTGAGTTATCATTCAAAGCACCTTCAACAATGAAGAAACTGTTTGTTTTTAATATCTAAATGCTGCTCTCTAATAATGTCCTAATGTTAGCATATAGTACTGTGTGTTGGCTAGTCTTACCAGTTTCAAATTGTATTGGGGTTTTGTAGTGTCTAAGACCATTGTCTTACATAATAGTTTGATAGTGATTTTTCCTAAAACTTACAAGGTGGTTATGGAAAAACCTCTGCAGAGGAATGTTTTACATTCAGCAATTAGAGGTATTTTGTCTGTCTTAGATCTTTAGAAAATCTCTAGAAGATCTCTAGAAATTATCTTATAAGATGCTTTTGTGGTTCAACAACTTTGCCTGATTCATCAGCATTACCAGTGGTCTTCAACCGTGAGCTACAAAACCAAGAGTTTCAGGAGGGGGACAGTGTTACTCTCCACTGCAAACTCTCAAAACCTGGAGTTCCTGTGGTTTGGAGGAAAGGAACACAGGTAGTCCATTCTGGAGGAAAGTATCTCATCAAGCAAGTTGGGTCTGCTGTTGAACTGAAGATCACTGATGTTAAACTTGAAGATGCTGGAGACTACGTTTGTGATTGTGGAGACAATGTCACCACTGCCAACATAAAGGTTAATGGTAGGAGGTGGCCGATTTCTTTCATTTTTCATCAATATTCCATAATACACATCACATTCCTCCAGTTTTTGTTAAGTTTGGAAGTTTATTATAAAGATAAGGCCAAAAAGAGGAAGAAATCTAATTTTAACCTTTTGGTGTACATAAGTTCTGTTGTTTGGAACATGCATGTTGTCTTGCTCTAACTTGTCTGGAGAATCTTTAAATACTCCTCATCCCAGCAAAATGCTGCATCTCTATATATGGAAGTCAATCTATGGCATCTTATAACCAATCTTTAAATTGGCAGCTCTTCCAGCCACTTTCACTCAACACCTAAAGAACCAGACAGCTGTTGAGGGAGAGAGCATCATCTTCCAGTGTGAGCTCTCCAAACCAGATATTCCCATTGAGTGGCGCAGGGGTGAAATTGGCCTTTGTCCTTGTACTAAATATGAATTCAAGCAAAATGGTCGCCACGCCCAGCTGGTCATTCACGGTCTTGACCCTGAAGACTCGGGTGACTACATTTGTGACAGTGGAGATCTGCAAAGCACTGCACATCTGGAAGTTAAGGGTAGGCTAAAATGGAACTCTCTTTCCAGTCTTAATCTGTATCTCGTTCCCTCTGCATTATGACCTTGAAACACCTGTATAATATACTCACCAATTTACAGCACTCCCGGTTCTTTTTAAAACGGCTCTGTACAATCTGGAAACTGAGGCTGAGGAAAACGCAGTTTTTAGATGTGAACTCACCAAACCTGGAGCCAAAGTCACCTGGAGGAAAAACAATAATGTAATAAAAGCAAGCAGCAAATATCAGCTCAAGCAGGATGGGGCAGTTGCTGTTCTTGTGATCTACAAACTGCAAGGAGAAGACTCTGGGGAGTACTCCTGTGAGACAGAACATGATCGGACATCTGCCAAGCTCACTGTGAACGGTAGGAATAACCTGAAAAGACCCTCATCCCCCCTAATTTACCTCATGTGACCATCCTCTTTTGATCATCATGCATCCACACCATCCTTAGAACTATGTCATCTATGCTGTGTTGGTACAGAGGATTTGATACGATAACATCCCTTTTTCCTCCATCAAGGCCTGAATGAATTTTTGTTGAAAAAAACCCAAAACTTTGTATATGTTTGCAAATAGCTATACATTGTAGATGTTACGATGATATTTGGCTAAAATGTTTTTTCAAAAGACATTTTTCAGTTTTTTCAAAGTTGACTACTTTTGCATATGTTTGTCCCGAGATTGCTTTTACAAATTTGTACAAACTAATACATTTGGCGTGCTGTTTTGGACAGAACCTGAAATCGTTATCTTAACTGGTCTGAAGAGCTGCATTGTCAAGGAAGGGGAGGATATCCATTTTGAATGCCTTGTCTCTCATGACAATGCACCCATTGTTCAGTGGGCACTTCAAGACGTCCCACTTCAGAACAATGAGATGAATGAAATCCGTAGAGAGGGCAAAAGACACACACTCACACTAAGAAGTGTCACCCAGAAGGACTCGGGGACAGTGTCCTTCCATGTGGGTGCCCACACTTCTTTTGCTTCTCTTACAGTCAAAGGTAAAATTAAACAAAAATTAAACTACACTCTAGATTTAATCATCACAGTGTTGCATTTGAATGTCAACCCCATGTACTGTTTTAGTGTTTCTTTCACTTCATTAACAAAATTTCAAAATATACATATTCCACATATGTATTAGATTTCATATTTCCCTCTTTTTTATAATATAATCTTCAAATACACTTTACATTTTAAAACATTTAAACTGTAGTCCATTTTGGTCATTCCATTGGCAATCACAGTTCATTAGCAATGTCCTGTACTACGCTAGGTGGCACTGAGCACTTTCTCTTTCATGTGACTAGCCTACAAAAACTGCATCCTCACCACAGCATGAACCACAGCACGTATATGTCCATGCACGTATATTATGTCTTGCCTGCACTTGTAAATTTTCGCTCACCTGCATGATTTTTTAGTACTTGAGCTTTATTCGTTTAATGTGGCTCTCAGTTTAGGTGAGAGCCAAATGATTGACTGTTATTCAAGAAAATATTCACGTTTTTCATGTTTTGTCATGAATAAGTAAATTACAACTGAGGTAAAGCCATGAGTTAACACCATTGTGAATTCTGATTCTAACATTCCAAGGCTACGTGGGTATGCCTTGTCCTTATGATTAGAAATTGCAAAGAAAGTTTCATTTATAATACTCGTGATTTTCAAATATGCAAGTTTAGGCTGTTGCATATGTCCCAGAATGTGTACTATAGTCTGTATTTCATTGTTTCCTGCCAGCAATTCCCGTGCTATCATTTGTGAAGGAGTTGTCAAGCCAAGAAGTCACAGAAGGAGACACTGCCTCATTATGTTGTGAGACCTCAATCCCCGATGCAAACGTAATGTGGAAGAAGGGAACACGGGTTCTATCTGGTGGACAGAAGTATTCCGTAAAGAGGGAAGGTACAATTCAAACCTTGGTGATCCACAAGCTATCAGCAGATGATAGTGGAGAGTACATATGTGAAGCAGGAGACAAACAAAGCAAAGCCACGTTGACTGTCAAAGGTAACAAGATTTTTTTTGGACATAGGCTTCTCAATCTTGATGTATTTCTCAGTGTTTGCCCATTTCACTTTGTTCCCATATGGAGGCAAAGCATATGGTATTTCAACATTTCTGTGTTCATTCCAAGTCATAAACACCTGTTTATATAGTTTTTTGTTTGGCACAAACAATATGTCACTACTTTCTGAAATAATGATGATGCCCTCCATTCTGGGAATAAACAGTGTAATGTCACTATAAAAATAAAAAGAAACTGTCTGGAAAATTAGAACATCCTCTTACAGGTACATCCCCATCTACAGGTAGTCCACGTCTGGTAGATTGGTAGTAGTCAGTCATGAAATGTGTATCTAAATTGACCTTTGTGAAAGAGCTTCGATAGTTTCTTTTACCACCTCCTATCCATCCATTTCCAGAACATGTAAAAATCACAAGAGAATTAAAAGATGTGACTGTGATGACGGGCGAAGATGCTGTCTTCCAGTGTGAAGTGTCCCATTCAGGGATTACCAATGTCGAGTGGTGGCTCGGCTCCAATCACCTTCAAAACAATGATTTGAATCAAATCGGCTGCCGAGGGAGGGAACACAGCCTAGTGCTGAAAATGGTCACACCTGATGATTCAGGCGATATAGCTTTTGTGGTTGGTCAAGAGAAGAGCGTTGCCTACTTGTTGGTGCAGGAGAAACCCAAAGGTAAAAAAACACATTATGGTGGCTATCATCTGTTTGTCATCATTAGGTTCTGTAGTAGCTGCACTCATTTTGCACAATAGTAGCAAGGCTTCTAACTGCTTTAATTTCACTTGCTTTGGCCATTTTCTAGTTGCGCTCCAGATTCTTGTTTTCTGTGGAAGACATTTTGTTTTTAGGGACAAAGCACTTGCTGATTCTTATTACATTTTGTTCCAGTATGTGTTATTAAGATGTCCATCCTTCTCTTTTTTGGCTTAATTGTTTAGTGAGTTGACCATAGGTTTTCATAAAATGTGCCTCTCAATCAGTTAGCTGTTAACTGGCTTCAAGTGTCTAAGTTTCAGAGTCTTCAGGCAAACAGTATGATGTGACAGCACTTGGGTTTGGGTTTCTCCTGTCCATAGTTGTATTCTTAGAGAATCTTCTGGATATGAGTGCCAAAGAGGGTCAAACAGTCACACTGTCCTGCATGACTTCCGACCCTGAGGCCTCTGTCACCTGGTACAGAGATGAGGAAGTGATAAAGGCAGGGGGCAGGTATCTGGTTTACAAGGATAGAGCTGTCCATCAACTCCGCATCCTTAGGTTGGAGGAAGGGGATGCAGGGCTGTATGCTTGCAAAACCAAAGATGCAGAAAGCTGTGCCACCCTTACTGTAAAAGGTAAATGGGTTTGTAGGCCAGTTGTTGTTTCAAATGTTGTATCAAAATCTTGAATGCCTAATAATAAAAATAATGCAAATGGGTTCTAAGAAGAACCCACTTTGTAACTGCTTATTCTATTATGGAACAAAGAAGATTTCTGATACCTTTACAGCCCAGCTGTACACAGCCCAACCTGTTAAATTTGGACATTTATATTATATAATCTTTTTTCTTATCCATTATTAGGACAACCTGCATTCTTCTGCAAGGAATTAGAGAACCAAAAGGCAATAGAGGGAGATAGCATATCCTTGCGATGTGAGCTCTCTAAGCCGGGTGTAAGAGTAGAATGGAGAAAGGGTGGAGTGGTGCTCCATCCCAGTAGGAAATATGAGATGAAACAGGAAGGATGTGTACTGGAGCTCCATATCCATGATCTGGAACCAGAGGACAATGGCTACTACACATGTGATGCTGGAGACCAGTTGACTACAGCATCAATCACAGTCCAAGGTATCAAATATCAAATATTAATTCTAAATTAGTGTTCTACTTTATATTTAAGTTATAAATAGCTCCTTTAGTTGTAAAACAGATAGGACTATCCAAAATTAGTTTGAGGTTGTTTAAAACTATTTAGTAACTTTAGACCTTGGAGATCTAAGGATTTCTATGTCTGGTCTCCGCAGAGACTGAGGTCCTCATAGTGTCGGGTATAAAGAATACAGATGTGTTTGTGGGCGAACAGGCAGTTTTCTCCTGCCAGCTCTCTCGCCGTGCAAAAGGCAGAGTTCAATGGTGGCTAGATGGCACTCGTTTGGAGAACAGTACCTTCAGTGAGATAAGTGTAGGTGAAGACCATGTCCACACCCTCATCCTAAGGAACCTTTCTTCCAATGACTCAGGAACAGTCCTGTTCAAAACAGGCGCCCTGACATCTTCTGCCAAGCTGTTAGTAAAAGGTACCAGATGGGTTGCAGGGGCAGGTGGGGACTAAAATGCTTCTGCTTAAAGCTCTGCAAAACTGAGATCTACAAAATTTCTGAATATCTCTGGACTAACATTGTGTCCATGAATTTTTGAAATTAACAAAGACACTAACTTGTTCTAATCCAGTCTTGCAAAGTGTCTTTCACGTACCCTGAAGAAACTGTTGCTTTTAGCCACAGTAAATAATGCATTAGTGATTTGATCTTTTTCTCTCCAGTTCTTGGATCACCCATGACTGAACTTATTTTTTATAGCCGCTAAAATCCTTTATTATTAGAATGCCATTGCACAAAAGAAAAAAAAATTTTTGGGGTACACATCTGTCTAGTTTTACAACTTATATGCTTGTGGTATGACTTAAAGCTGGTTTGCAAGGTAATATTGCTGCTTGTTAAAGTATACAGAAAGCCACTGACAACAAAAATATATTTGAATAGGAACTCATGGATGCATGTAGTCCATGTTTCATTCAGTACTTACCTGAACCAGTCAACAGATGGCTGCAAAATAATGCCTTTCTAATTCTGTACTAAATTGGGATATTAATTATTTAATTAGTACACTAATACTGGGCTCTTACATGAATATGATTACCTAAAAATGAATAACAATATACTGTGGCTAACATTTTATTGACCATACACTAAAACATTTTAGTCCTTCTGTTGGTTGTATTTGACCATGTCCTTGGTCAGTTTGGAGTAGAGAAGCAAAAGAAAGATACACTTACCACACTTCATATCTGACCAATACATTGTGAAAGATGATGAGGTTATAAAACACAGTGGCTTTTATTACTAAATTTCTGCTTTGTAACTGACATGCAAGCCTAGTGGTCTATTCAAAGTAAACTCAATGAATGAAAGAGGTTTGAGATAAAGAACTCTACTCCAAAATGCACTGGGGTCTTGTGAACCCAATATTTCTTATCCACACCACCCATCCTGTATAGATCCCAATGTGGAGGTGGTCAGTGCCATGGAGGACCAATATGTAGCACAGAACCAGCCTGCAGAGTTCATCTGTCAGTACTCCCGGCCAGTCAAAGCTGCATGGAAGCGAAATGGCATACCTGTGCAAGCAGACGGTCACAGGCTAATAGTGGAACAGGACTGGACTGTTGCGAGGTTGTACATTAGCTGTGTGGAACCCCAAGATGGGGGGATTTACACCTGTGAGGCAGAAGGGACTTCTGTTGTGGCACAACTAAGGGTGCAAGGTGAGCACACCTGCAGCCAAAAAAATGTCATTCATAAATGAACCTTAAAAACCTAAGACTCTGAAACCTAAATTTCAGTATAGTGCAGACACACCGTATCATCCTAAGTCAGATAATAAGAAAAAGGATTTAAGCTGTCCGCTCTGTTGAGGACTTATCACTGTGGGTTTGGGAAAAATGTTGATGACTGCATAAATGACATATTGTCATTTGCAGGCCACTTTAAAGTGACATTCTGAGGCATCCACAAATGTATTTTTTTTTTATTGTACGCATGATGGCTTGTATTAAGCTGGCTATGCAATGTGTGCTGTTAGTGCTACACTTGCTTCTTATGCTACTTAATGCTTTATGCTTTATGCTAGTAAAAAGTTGTGGAACTGGGCTGGATGCAATAAAGCTATTTTTTAGAAAGAGTGATTGTCATTGTACACTGCTCAGGACAGAATACAGTGGCTTGTCTAATGTGTCTAAAGCCAGTAGCATTCTCGGAGCTCTTTCTCTATTTCTTGCAGCCAAACCCATTGACATTGTCCAAGAACTGAGTAACATGGAGTCCATTAATGGCGGAGAAGCACTTTTTGAATGCGCCTTGTCTCGCCCTGAAAGCAAAGACTGCCGGTGGCTAATCAATGACAGGCCTGTGAAGGAGTCTGCAAATGTGGAGATAGTTTCCTTCGAGAATGGTCGACGCCACCTTCTGCTTTTAAAAGATTTGCATCCTTGTGAAAACACAAGGGTTACATTCCAAGCTGGCACGGCATCAACTACTGCCCTTCTGACTGTCAAAGGTGTGGTATTGTAAATAAGTTGTTTTTAGCAGTTGTGTTGGCAAGTTGTGTATGAGAAAAAATAGTCATCCAAAGGTAATGACCAGTTGTAAAAACAACCATGAATTTATTTATAATAACAATGCAATTTATCTTCACTAGATGTTTTAGCTTTATTTCTTTATCTGCCATTTACTTATGTTATGAACATATTTTATTCAGCCTGGCAACTTGAGGTGGTCAAGCCTTTGGAGGATAAGACTGCCATTGCAGGAGAGCAAGTGGAGTTCACTTGTGTTCTGAATGAAAACGTGCCACAAAGTGATGTGACTTGGTATGCTAACAGCGTTGAACTTAAACCTGATGAGAACTGGGCCATGCGAGTCAGGGGATGTTCATACAGCCTCATCTTGAAGAAAACAAAGGCTCAGCCCACACAGGAAATCACTTTCGCAGCTCGAGATGCCATATCAATGGCCAAACTCACCACAATTAGTAAGTCCCTTTGTGCCAATAAAAAAAAATTCTATGAAAGGTTCCTACATTTGGTTTCTCATTGCCTGATTTTCTTATCATGATTATCTTATTGTTGTTTTTTAGCTGTGCCAGATCCCCCTGAAGACCCAGAGTTGGTCAGTAAAGGCCCAACTTTTGTCACCCTTTCTTGGTTCACACCCCTCCATGATGGGGGAAGCCCAATCCTGGGTTACCGTGTGGAGATGCGTCTTGTGGACAGTGTCCTCTGGCTGCCCTGCCATACAGAACCAGTGTGCAACACTGAATTTCTGGTTGAGAACCTTGTTCCTGGGGCAGGTTACAGGTTCCGTGTGGCAGCCATTAATCGTGCTGGAACTGGAGAACCTGTCCAACTGCCTCAAACCATAACGCTAGGTAAGTTGATGCTCGTTCAGTGTATTCAGGTTAAAAATGTCATTTTCATGCTGAAAGCAACTTTAAAGTATGTTGTATGCTTATGTAACCCAACCGCTTTTGTGTTGCAATTTGCAATTATCATTTTGTCTTAAATGTTAGAAGAACACTAGTCAACTAAGCAGGTGTCCATTGTATTAGTAGTATTTATTAATATATGAAAGACACCTCTTTGATCTGGATGAATTCTTGCTGTGTTTCTTTAACTGTTTTTTAAATGGACCTTTGGTCTTTAGATGCACCAGTGACAATGACCAAAACACTAAGCAGCTCTGAGCTTCAAAAAGGAAAAATGATTCGTCTGGAGTGTGAACTTTCTGCAGAGAACAAACCTGTCACATGGCTCAAAGACAACAGAGAGATAGAGGTTGGGGTGAAGTACCAAGTAGTTACAGAGGACAAGAGCCAAGTTTTGCTCATCAAGGATTTCCAATCTGCAGACCAGGGTGTCTATTCTTGTGTAGCGTCACAGGAGGCAAAGACCTCGCTTAACCTAAACCTTGAAGGTACTTCATTATTATGTTTAGGTAATCATTTGTAAGTCATAAATCTTTACTGATATTCTACTTTCATGATTACTGTCTTTGTGTTAACGTTATAATTTCCAGTCTTTTTCAACTTAAAAAAATTTTGGTCACAGTCATTTTACTACTTTTTCCATCACTAACTGCTGTTGTGCTTACAATTTTGGACATTCAAATTTAGTCTGGTTTAATGCTTTGGTTGTCAGTCACATTACAGATAAAATTGAATTCAGTTTAGACTGATGCATGCTACGATTGAGACTGTTGATGACTTATTAAACTATTAAAATGCAGTGTGCCATTACTAGTTTATTTTGTCATGGTAAAAATGATGCATGATGTTTTCCTGATTACAGGAGATGGCATAACACTTTCTCAGGAGGTGGGTGGCCAGCCCAAACTGCCTCCTGAGGCTGCCTCTGAGGGAGATTTACATGCTTTGTGGGAGGCAGTGGCCAAGAAGAGAAGAATGAGTCGAGAACCCACATTAGATTCTATATCAGAGTTGCCAGAAGAAGACGGAAAAGAAAAGGGACAAATCACAGAGGGTAAAGTGCCTGAGAAGGAAGTAAAAGAAAAAGACAGGCCTGTTGAAGCAACTCCCAAAATCACAAAAGAGACTAATCTCTACACCAGTTCTGATGAAGAATCTCTTAGTGGGACAACAAGCCTGGTGTCTTACCTTAAGAAAAGCAGCAAGTCCTCATTGACTGTGGAAAGTTCTACTGAGACCGTTGCCTCCAAGAAACTGTATGAGCACTTCCAGATGACCGAGCAGTCAATTACACAGATGGATGTGGAGCCCCTTATGGAGGCTAATGAAGGAGACGAGTTGCGTGAGGCTGCTGTCAAGATTCAGGCAGCCTTTAAAGGTTATAAGGCAAGGAAGGACATGCGACCAGTCTTTAAAGAAGTCTTTAAGGATCAGACCAAAGAGCCCAATGGGACAATACATCTAGAGTGCATTGTGGAAGGAAAGCCAGATAAAGTTCGTTGGCTCAAAGATGGTGAACCCTTAACAGATGGCAAGCACTACCATATAGACATTTATAATGATGGCACCTGCTCTCTAGTAGTCACAGCTGCCACGACCAAAGACACAGGTGTCTATACTTGTGAAGTCACCAATAAGTTTGGCGTTACAACTCATAGCGGAAAAGTCACTGTAGGGTCACTGAGAGACTCTTCTGGAAGACGACCACTTACTCTGGGCTACAGTGCAGACAGTGAAGCAGAGAGCTCCTCTGGGAGTGAGATGGATGAGTCTTTACGACAGGCAAGTAAACGATTGCGTCGACTTCTACGTACTCGCCTTCCTCCAGATGTTGAAGAAGAACCCTTCGTGAGTGCTGACGAAGGAGACCTACCACCACCAAATCTGCAGTCGTATCGTGAAGACGACCAGTATATCTACATTCGCTTTGATAACCGCAGTGAAGCTCAGGTGGCTTCACAGCGCTTTCAGGAAATGTTTACTCATCAAGGGGTGCCCATTGAAACTGCCATCATAGAAGCAGGTGTTAAGGTAGAGCTGCGCATCACAAAGATGGACTTCTCCCAAGACGGCTCTCAAACCCCAACTCAGGACAGGCCGATGCCTGCTTTCATGACAGGAACCCTTGGTATGACAGCTCTCTTACACTTCCATTTGGGTGTACTGTTAATGTTACCGCTGATATTTTTGATTCTTTGGAAAATTTGCATGAACAAAAGCTTGTTTATGTTTGTCATGATAGGGCAGCATCCGCAGCATTTTTGATATTTACAGGTGTCGTCACAGACCCTACAGCTAGTGCATATCATGTTTTTGCCTGCTTCTGCATTCCTCCTCGAAAATATTGCCATGTTCTGTTCTTTTGGTTTTGTTTGCCCTCTTCTATTTGTCTTAATCACCTACCAAACTCCCAGCGGCCCCCGTCTTCCTGACGGAGCTTCGTAGCCAGGATGTTCCTGATGGATTTCCAGTCAGTTTTGATTGCGTGATAACTGGCAATCCCTCTCCCACTGTGCGATGGTTCAAAGATGGAAAGCTTTTGGAGGAGAACGACCACTACATGATCAATGAAGACTTGGAAAGCCGCCACCAGCTGATCATCACAGCTGTACTCCCCACGGACATGGGCGTGTACCGATGCATGGCTGAAAATGACAGTGGCATCGCCTCCAGCAGGGCTGAGCTGAGGGTGGACAGTGAGTACACTGTTAAAAGAAAGTGTTTTTCAGCGATCAAAAAAATGCAACCGAGCTTAAAATATAAATGATAAAGCAATGTAATTCGAAACTGTGTTAACTAACACTTTCTTTTACCAGTGCATCTACAAACAGTAAGAATGTGTCTGCATGTGCATTCAAAGAGTGATGCATTATCATCGCTTTACAAAATTCTTTCTTGTTTTAGATCCAGCAAAAATACATTTGCATTTTCGACGTACTTTAGACGGATGGATTATTGATATGTTTTTATCCATAATACTAGGCAGAAGGTCTCGCAATCATTTGCATCCGTTTTTTGTTGATTAGATTCAAGTCAAGTTAGCCAAACATTTAAGATTCTAAATCATTTCGGTTTGTTAAATACTGATTCAAGCTTGCATATCTTTCTAGTGTCATGCAGCTCAGACTATGACACTGCAGCCGATGCCACGGAGACATCGTCCTATGTCAGTGCTAAAGGCTATGTGTCCAGGTAAGATTTCATGTCATATTTCTGTTTGTATTCTGCTCTGGTTCGTATGATGCTTATATGAACACATTGTGAAGCAGCTTTGCAGAAACTCATACTGTATAACAAGTTAATGACTTTTTCATTGAGCAGCTGGACGAACCTATACCAAACCTCTGAGATGAATGTGATACTAGTTCTGATGGTTATTGTTTTTTAACTAGTTCAGAGCACAGGGACACAGAGGCCTTTGAGTCAGTGGCAGAGGATGAGCAGCTTCCTCAGGTTATAGATGAGTTACACGACCAGTTCCTGAGCCCAGGAGCACCTATTGCCAAGCTGTGCGTCAAGGTCAAAGGTCAGTATTGTTTTCTTTATGGATGCTATTTATTTTTCAATTTTATTGATGTAAAACATTTCTGAAATAGAATGAAAATTACATTAGAACTTGTACTGTCCCTGAAATTACATTTTTAACCACTGATCAGCTTTGAGGAGTCGGTAATAAAATGAAGTACTTAAAACATGTTTACCTAAGTTGACTTTACATCTTAAATTTCTGCAGGATTTCCCACACCAAGGGTTTACTGGTTTAAAGATGGCACCCCACTTCAAGCTTCCAGTAGAATGTTATTGTCGACTAAGCGAGATCAGCATAGTCTTGAGATTCTGGACGTGAAACGCGAGGACAGCGGAGAGTACTCGGCATTCATTAGCAACATCGCTGGCTCCACCTACTCTTCAGCGCGACTGAATGTACTGGGTAAATGTGACTTGTATGCTTCAGGCCTTTAACATGCTTGCATCAGTCCTTTGTATGTATGTTTGAAAACATCAGAAACAGTTACAGTTATTTCAATTGTATTCAAATAAATATCATTAAAATTATATTAATCAGTATATCATAGTTACAGTAAAACATCAAATCCATTTTTCAATTTTATTTCAATTTAAGTTTGATTGTAGTTTATTTATTTTCTATGTCAATAACACTACCTAAAATGTATTTCTGTTTGTTTGTTTAATTTTATTTTTAACAGGTCCTGGAGAGCGTCCAGCGCCTGAACAGGGAAGAATGAAAGGTAAACATCTGTATTACGTCACATATTCTTGCATACAGCATATGCAAATATAAATTTTTGCATTCACGTGCGAACTGATGCTAACGCAACATGATTAGATTTTTTGTGTGTTGGATTTATTATACGACTCATGAAATGGTTTCGTTATCAAACTGTTTTGTTATAAAACTGTTATATTGATATGAAAGATTATGCATCCAATGTATCCTGCCCCTAATAGATTCAAAGGTGCCGCTTGTGCCTCCACGCTTCCTGGAGAGGTTTAGCAACAAGAAGGTTAAACAAGGAGCGAGTATAACGCTGTCAGTCAAAGTGGAAGGTACTGCATCATAACACGAAGTTCAAACATCCTAGCAAGTAAAAATGACTAGTGCATGACTAGTGATCTGTGCCTAGCCTAACTGCTTACTTTGAGTTTATCTATTCTAAACTATAACATGTGTATATATATATATATTGCGTGTTTTTGTATATTTAAATCTGGGAAGTAGAACCCTGCATTAAGCACATTAAGGTCTGCATTACATTTACATGTTCCAAAGGTTCCCCAACCCCATCTGTCAACTGGTTAAAGGAGGTGTCGGAGAAGGATGTTCTGTGGATCAAGGCAGACACGCCAGGTTACAAGGTGGCCAGTTCTGGCAGTCAGCATAGTCTAATCCTCATGGAAGTGAGAAAGGAACACAGCGGCATGTACACCTGCATTGCCACCAACCGTGCTGGACAGTCAGTCAACACAGCCCGACTGGACGTGGAGTCTGGTCAGAAACTCATGATTTAATTACTGGACATAAAGGAATATAGAGGATAACATTACTTTATTATTATTATGTTTATTTTAACTATCAGTTAACTATCTTACCAGTTAACTACCAATATATGACTGTGTAGAGTGACATGAAAAATGAGCACAATGCATAAACAAAGAATTGATGTACAAAAATAAATGTAGCCAAGTATCTAAATACTTGGTGCCACTGTATGTGAAAATATTAATATAAAATGTATGTTTATATATGTACATTGTTTTTATTCACTTTTAAATGTCATTTTATTAGGAATAACCTGATCTCACATTTTCTCATTTTTGTTCTGCTTATACTTTTCTCTCCAACAGCACCAGAACAAAAGGGCAAAGTAGGACCAGAGTAAGTTTAGACATCTAAATGTACAGTTGTAAACTTTTATTATTTTAACCTTCTAAAGTTATGCAGTTTCATATTTCCTGTGACCAACAATGTTATAGATTAGTTCTATAAAGAAACTATATATAAAGGAATGAAAGTTATATAAAAGAATGAAGTTATAATATATTTGTTTCCAGGGTTCTCGGCATTACCCTAAGCCCACCTGAGGAAGAGGGCAAAGGTGAATATTTGATCCTCTTTATATTTGTATATATTTTTCTATCTTTATCAGAGTGACTATGTCATTATGTAGTTATGTAGTAATTTGCAACAGTACGAATGAGTATTGTGATAACGTCTCAGGAGAGATCAAACTACCTTACTTGGGTGAAGTGGGAACCGAGGAATTTTTACAAAAGCTCACAACTCAAATCACGGAAATGGTATCAGCCAAGATCACTCAGGGTAAGAGAACTCCTTTTTAGCAAATAATCGTGAGCTAAACATTTTTGAAACTTGCACTGCCACAGTATTGCACTAAATTACAAATATGTAAGTATACATATTGCCGATTACTTTTAAATATGTGCTTTTTACTGTTATTTGTATGTCCGGTTGCTGACAAATGTTTATCTTTTTAATGTAGTCTGTCTTTACAAACGTGTTCTAATATTCACTCAAAACAGTATGTGCTTTGATTTTGAGTGAGCTTTGTGTGTCCAGACACTTAGAATTTGTGTCACGGGGTGTACCGAGTACTGAAATGGAGTTACACCTGTCTCAAACTCACGTTTAAAATGCTTAATTATACCCTACAGCCTTTCCTCTCTCAGTAAAATTTTACTGGACTTTTATCTTGTAAAAAAAACAACACCTCTCTCTGGCTTTCATAACTACTTCTCAGTTCACTGATTCCACTCTTTTGTCTGTCCATCAAACTATCCATCCATCCATTTCTCCATCCTCTTCTCCCTCCCTCCCTTCATTTACTCACATTCTCACTGAAGCATTAATTTATTCAGACAGCTCACAGAACCATCAAGTGCTCCAGTGGATGAAATCTTGGCCCAAAGTAACCAGTATGTATCTGCAGAACCGCCGGTGTAACACAACAGAACCATGACTTTTCCTCTGTGAGGCTATGCAGTCAATTTCCTATTAAAAGCACTGTATAAAATCCAAAATGCATTGTGTTTGGCCCTATGGGAGGTAAAGTCATGGTTCTATCAAATCAGGGCCTTTGGTCACAGTTCAGAATAAACTTTTTTGGGAAATGCAGTCATCTCATTTTTTGTTGCACAAAGCAGTAGATGATTAAACACTCAAGGTGTCTCTGTTTCAGTATGCACCGAAAGGGTTAAATGCTTGCTGCTGTATATGTTTGAGGTGTGTTGAGTTGCATGAGCAATACATTAGTGTTTCTGTTGTTGCATTATGGTGACACAGCATAATAGCCCAGCGCATGCTAAATCATAACAGAAATGATGCACGTATTAGTAATTATACCCACATTCAATGACATCATTGACAATGGACCTTACAGGTGTCACAATATTGTTTTGTGGTGTGCTTTTTTTGCCACAATTTTTCGGTCACTTTTGTAAATAGCATCGGGGCTTTATTCCGAAAATGTCTAAACATCTCTCAGCATTGCACAAAGTCTGTTATTTACACAATGCTTTAAAACAAGTGGATCCCAAACTTTGCAAACCACGAACTCTATATCTTAAAGACATTGTCACGAAATTTTAGCTTTGAATATAAGAAAATTGTAAACGCGTGAATTAAAGATTTGCCGCTTACCTTTTCCTGTGGAGATAGACATGCATGTTTTCGCAAAGTTCATCAGAAGAACCGAGGACTTCTTTTCTCATAAATCCTTTCAGCAGCCACCCTTTAGCCATATTACTTCCATAAATACATATTAAGGCCATATTTCGTCAGATATCAAGGGATATTTTTCATGCAAATGTCAATAATGGAGGCTGCTGTCGCCTGAAACGCCAGTTCGCGCCTATTATGAAAAAGCGCCAATATTACAATCCTTTGTAATTAATCGCGAGATTAACAGCACGTTATGCCTCTC
>JAZGTI010003836.1:7498-19768 GCA_036877585.1 Botia kubotai
CCATGGTCACTCTGGAGGAGCTGCAGAAATCCACAGCTCAGGTGGGAGAATCTGTCCACAGGACAACTATAAGTAGTGTACTCCACAAATCTGGCCTTTATTGAAAAGTGGCAAGAAGAAAGACATTGTTGAAAGGAAGACATAAGAAGTCCTTTTTGCAGTTTGCCACAAGCCATGTAGGGGACACAGCGAACATGTGGAAGAAGGTGCTCTGGTCAGATGATACCAAAGTTGAATTTTTTGGTCTAAATGCAAAGCGGTATGTGTGGTGGAAAAGTAACACTGCTCATCACGCTGAACACACCATCCCCACTGTGAAACATGGTGGTGGCAGCATCATTTTCTTCAGCAGGGACAGGGAAGATGGTCAGAGTTGATGGGAAGATGGATGGAGCTAAATACAGGGAAATCCTGGAAGAAAACCTGTTGGAGGCTGCAAAAGACTTGAGACTGGGAAGGAGATTCACCTTCTAGCAAGACAATGACCCTAACCATACAGCCAAAGCTACAATGAAATGGTTTGGATCAAAGAATATTCACGTGTTAGAATGGCCCAGTCAAAGTCCAGACCTATATCCCATTGATAATCTGTGGCAAGACTTCAAAATTGCTGTTCACAGACGCTCCACATCCAATCTGGTTGAGCTTGAACTATTTTACAAAGAAGAATGGGCAAAAATTTCAGTCCCTAGATGTGCAAAGCTGGTAGAGACACCCCAAAAGACGTGGCTCTACAGAAGTGGCTCTACAAAGTATTAACGCCGGGGGGGCTGAATACAAATGCACACCACACTTTTCAGATTTTTATTAGCCTAAAATTTTGAAAACCATGTATCATTTTCGTTCCACTTTACAATTATGTGCTACTTTGTGTTGTTCTATTACATAAAATCTTAATAAAAAACATTTAAGTTTGTGGTTGTAATGTGACAAAATGTGGAAAAGTTCAAGCGGTATGAATACTTTTGCAAGGCACTGTACCTCAGACCGTTAACTGTACTTTAAGATTTGTATTTTTTATTATAAAATATATAATAATAAATATATCTGCAAGCAGCAATTAAGGGCAAATTAAGGGAATTTGATGTCCATACAAAATTTTGTGCAAATCAGACATACTGTTACGGAGAAGGCTCCCGCTCCGCCTCCTCCGTGCCACCAGAGGGAATCATTGCCAGAGTACTGAACCAATATAGATTTATAGATTTGTAAGTTTTATTAATGCTCTCAATTGTAACTAATATTTGTATGAAAGGCATACATTTAAAATAAATTTAAAATAAACATTTTAATAAAATACTTTTCTGCATACTGCAGAAAAACTTTCTAACAGACAGTGTCCTATCTTCAGCACGACTCTGGCTGTGCTGGCAGTTACCTCAGACCTCAGCTTATAACCGTTGCAAGGAACTTTCACTGGCTTTTCACGCTTTTAGAGTAACAAAATGTATATAGTATATATACTGTGGCACACCACACTGTGCCACAGTATACCCACAGTGGGCCCACACTGGCGTTTGCTGGGTTGTTGCTGAAACTGCCTCTCATGCCTTTACCTTAGCTTGCAAGTCTTTATACATGACATCACATGGATCATTAAGAACTTCTTGTTGTTCTAACTTGATGATTAGACGTGTCGACCATTTTGTTTACTATTTAGAAGTACTCTGAAGATATAAATTTCAGTTAAGCTAAACAAATTAATCTTTCAGTTAAGTTTTAAACAAAAATAAAATGAGCTATTAAACCAGTAGTTTGGAGGGAAAGTGTTTTCAGGTATTTGTTTTGTTTTAAAACTTCTCACATGATGACTGTAAAACTGGAGATATCTTAACTGTGTTTTTTTAAATGCTACTTTATCGCGTCAATCCATGTGTTTTGACCATGATCAATGCACTGTTACTTTAATTGTACTTTAACAGGCTGCCGAAACGATCGCAGCACTGCTGCACCACACCCAGAACGGACCTTCTTTAAGAGCGTTGCAACAAATGGCTTAACCGTTACCCGAGTCTTTTTACTTAGCATTTCGCGATAAATTTTGTCAAAACACGGCAACGGAGAAGCAGTTACTATAGTTACAAAATCACCCACAGTAAACGGAACACTCCTCGCTAAGGCGTACAATCACATGTGATTTAAGAAAGCATGCTGGATAAGCGGGTTTTACTCGCTACCTCTTATTAACCTAGATTACTGACCTTGTTACAACGAAAATAAATAAAACACCATAAAATAGAATCCGGTGTTTTATTTAAGCTGGATGTAAAGTAGCAGTTGGGGTCGCACAGTGGGACAAGGTGAGTCACACGGTCACTTGGCTGTGGTGAAGTATGGTTTTTAATGGTTTTGATATTTCACATCAGTGTAAGTGCATGTCTAACAGTAAGTGAAGAACCTACTATAATATATAACATTATATAAAAATTTAATTGGATTACATTGTTTTAAATACCAAATCTTTTACTTAAAACATTAATTATTAACTATTATGTGCAATTATTAAGAACAACGTCAATGTCAGCATACAATGTGATGGAAAAATAATTCAAAGAAGTTTAAATCTACTTTATTAGAATGGTATCTTAACTGTATTTTAACCACTTTACCTTATAAGTAGTCAAACTACAGTTTTACTACAAGCTTTACCAACACTGAACACAAATCATTTACATAGCTCCAACTTCTGTAAATGCATCTGAAGGTTTATTCTTGCAATATAATGATGTTGTTACAGCATCTACCAGCTGGGTCTACCTGCTGAAGCCAAACAGATCGTCTGTGCTTACTTTCATTGCATAGACACCTGAAGTTCCCTCACTGTTTCCAACCGCTATTCATTTTATTCATATCCATTAAATGTTAGTGACATCTTGGCAGTAGAATGCCATCGCTGTCCAGACAGGTGAGCTGGAGAAATATTTTCCCAGTATCAGCATTTCACCTTGCTCAGTGACGGAAGATGCTGTCAGCTGCCTGTCTAGAATGCCAACAAACTGTGATCCAAAATCCACCTCAAGTTATCTGTTAAAGTATGTGGTATGAAAGTCACCTTATCTACTTACAACAGCCTACAAAGAATTTGTGACTTGAGAATAGGGCTGAAAAATGTAGTCATCAACTCATAATCATAATCTCATAATGCTGCTTAGATATCAAGGCTAAAAAAATGTACAGAAATAAAGTCAAGTTGGAATAGCAGCTCTCTTGTAAGGTTTGGGCATAATGCCCTTAAACTTCATAGTAACTGTAAACGTATTACTTAAATCTGATTCATTGATTTATTGATTCAAGTGTTGTCCAAATGTCAACAATAATGTTGGCTGATGAGCATTACTCACTTGCCCAAATCATGAAAACCTGGGAGCTTTTTTATGGTAAATCATACACCCGATAAATCCTAATGAATAGGGGATGGTCACTGTTTTTGTTCAAACATGAATCAGTGAAGCACGTTAAAGATGTTAGGAACATCATTTATAAGAAGAATCAGAATCAGAATGAGCTTTATTGCCAGGTATGTTTACACATACAAGGAATTTGTTTTAGTGACAGAAGCTCTACAGTTCAACAGAATGACAGTGACAAGACAAGACACAGGTAATAAAAAGAATAATATACAAATATACAGAATAGACAGTGTACAAAATAGCAAAAACACAATATATAATATAGACATTCACACGAACAGGTATGATGTGTTTGTACAGGTATGATGATATGTGCAAATATGAAATGTAAATAAGTGTGTGTTAAATAAATAATATATAATAGTGTTGTGTGTAATGTATAATAGTGTTGTGTGTACCACATGTATTGTTAAGTGTTCATGACATTGTTAATTGTTCATGACATGGACTGCCTGGGGGAAGAAACTGTGCCTGGTCATTCTGGTGCTTGGTGCTCTGTAGCGTCAACCAGACCGCAACAGTTCAAAGAGGAAGTGTGCTGGGTGTTAGGGGTCCAGAGTGATTTTCTTAGCCCTTTTGCTCACTCTGGATAAGTACAGTTCTTGAAGAGTGGGGAGGGTTGTACCAATGATTCGCTCAGCAGTCCTGATTACTCTCTGCAGTCTTCTGAGGTCAGATTTGGCAGCTGAGCCGAACCAGACAGTTATAGAAGTGCAGAGGATGGATTCAGTGATGGCGGTGTAGAACTGTTTTAGCAGCTCCTGTGGCAGGTTGAACTTCCTCAGCTGTCGAAGAAAGTACAACCTCTGCTGGGCCTTTTTCACAATCGAGACAATGTGAGTGTCCCACTTCAGGTCCTGGGAGATTGTGGTGCCCAGAAACCTGAATGACTATTGTAGCCACAGTGCTGTCCATGATGATGAGTGGGGGGAGAGCAGGGGGGTTCCTTCTGAAGTCCACTATCATCTCCACCGTTTTGAGCGTGTTAAGCTCCAGGTTGTTAAGACTGCACCTGATCCGCTCTAAATAGCTGAAAGCCCGGCAGACTTAACGCTCTGTCTGGAATGGCGTTGTTCAGCCAGGTTTCCGTGAAACACAGAGCAGCAGAGTTTGAAAAATCCTTGTTGATCCGGGTGAGCAGAAGGAGTTCATCCGTTTTGTTGGGTAGAGAGCGGAGATTCGCCAGATGGATGCTGGGCAACGGCGTTCGGAATTTGCGATGTCTGAGTTTCACTCGCTTCCCTGGTCTGCGCATCCTGAAGCGTTTGCTCAGCATCGCTACTCTGCTAACTACAACGTTCAGCAAAACGTCAGAATAATCAAAAGCCGGTAAAAGATTTTGTGGAGTGTTCTGCCGAATGGTCAGCAGTTCATCCCTGGTAAAACTGATGGTGTTTGAAAAACAAAAAACAGGAAAAACTAAAAAAAACAAAACAAACACTTGAGAGCTAAGCACTGAGGCTGCCATGCTCGGTGCCAAAAAAAACAAGAGCAGCTTTTACAATAATAATTAATTATTATTATTATATTATATTATTATTATTATAAATATAGCTGCAAGCAGCAATTAAGGGCAAATTAAGGGAATTTGATGTCCCTAGATGATGCATACAAAATTTTGTGCAAATCAGACATACTGTTACGGAGAAGACTCCCGCTGCGCCTCCTCCGCGCCACCAGAGGGAACCATCGCCAGAGTACTGAACCAATTCAAACTACAACTCCCATGTGCCTTGTATGATTACTTCCTGTTTGCCACCTGTTCCTGCATGCATTTCAGAGCATTTATTCCCTGTTGTTTACCTAGTTATGTTTTGGATTGTTTATGGTTTTCTGATTGTTCGCTTCATTTCAAAAGTCATTTAAAAAAACACAGATAAAACCCATTACAACACAATAAAGTAATTTATAATTTTTGGCCAATAAGTGGCACGTCACCAAATTTTTATAACGTGGTCAGTATGTTGTGAAAATGACACCTACAAAGTTTTGTGTGAATGCACCAAAGCATTGTCAAGATACAGCCTTATATCCAATCTTGTGTGCTCTTTATCAAATTTGTGAATGCGCTGTTCAAAAACGGATTGGCCGATCAAAAATCTTATTAACTTTTTGTCTTGGGTGTCTCTAGGTGACATACCACATTTTATGCATATTGGACAAACCCTGTAGGAGGAGTTTGAAAAGTAGGTTTTTAATATATTAAAAATGGCCAACAGGAAGTAGCATTGACTATGACAAATTTGGTATCAAAGAATAAGCCAAGAATCTAAAGAAAGAAGTTGCATAACAATATGGTATTACAATCACGTTATAAGCATTTTTGTAAATTTTGTTATATCTTTTGACGACTAGGTGGCCCTGGCCCCAAATGAATGAACATTAATGAATAATGAACCATAAAAAGTTTGGATTTATTAGATACAGCAGACATTTAAGAAAATGGGCAACGCCCAAAATGGCTGACCATGGAATTTCAGATAGTACTTGGCTCAACTTGTCTATCTAAAGAGACCACTTTCATAATTATAGACAAAAGCATTAAAACGTTCTAAGCAAAAATAGCCATTTTTCATATATATGGATCAGTAGGTAACACTCAGTGAAACTTTGAACTGTTGGTGGCGCTACAGAGTTTGAGATAAAGACTCCAAATTTGCTTTAAAAACATTTAAAAATGTTTTCCTCTATCTGTGTGCCATAACTTTCCTATTTACGGTTCTATAAGCTGCCATAAACTCGAGCAGAGGAAGAAGAAGAATAAGAAAACTTCAGGGCTTGACTCCTAATAATACGAAATTTAACAATAACATAAGGGGTGGGGCTTGACCCCTAATAATATTAAGCAAATTAACAATAACATAAGGGGTCTTCACCTCTTCAGCACAAAAAGGGCACAAAAGAAAGGGCAAAAGGGCACTCTTTGATCCTATTGAAGTCATTACCGTGGTTCTATTCACAAATGATAAACTAATGTCTTTCTGGGCCTGATTTCAGCAGGTCTATTTTTGGCCTTGTTTTATCATGCTGGGTCTAAATCTAAGATGCCAGCCATGTATCTTCTTATTGTGCTAAACTAAATGTGTTAGTTTGATCTTTTTTGTAAGTACAAAATTATTAAAGCTATGTAGTAGAGTAATTATCACTGATTTGTTCTGTATTATATGTTCTGTATTATTAAGTCATCTTAATTCTCTGAAGTCAACAATAAGACACTCATTAAACTGTCTAATGTTATCCAATATGTTCTCCTAATAACAGGTTAGTTTGCACACAAATGAAAAGTCTGGCATTTTTACTCACTCATGTTTTTCCACATTTTTAAATCTTGTTTCCTCAATGGAACAAAAAATAAGATATTAAAGAGATAGCTCACCCAAAAAGTATCTTTTAGTAGGTGAATCGCAAGGGATTTAGGTCAACATGTTAAAAGCACAAGGGTTTGATGTGCTTACATGTTATTAACTTGGCCTTACACATTTGGAGTAATTACTGAACTAAATTAAACTCAGCTTATATAGCACATTTAAAATATCTAAGATGAGCACTGATGTCATACCTGAGTTTCCTATCTGCTCTCGTGGAACCACAGAGGTCTATCCCGAGTTCCCTGTCTACCCAGATGTGACCATGGAGGTTGTCCCTGAGTTTCTGTGTTCCCATCCACAGCCATCCTTGGCCACAGGCCAACCCTGAGCCTTCTGTGCTCCCTGCCATGCCCAAGATTGCCCTAACTGTGATCCCTGCCTTTGCCATGATTTCTGCCCTGGATTTCCCTGTGCCCTGTTCTTGTGCTCCATCCTGGTGCCTCCCTTCACTCCTGCTCTGCCCTGATGCCCTCCTGCCCCGCCCTGATGCCCTCCTGTTTTGTCTTGGTGCTTCCAGCTCCATCCTGATGACCTTCTGTTCCACTGGCTCTGCTCTGGTGCTCTCCTGCTCTGCAGTAGGGATCTGCTGTCTCATCTACTCAGTTTTGGTGTTTTTTTGCACCACTGTGGGGATCTCTAGCCCCATTTTCTTAGCTGTGGTGGTCTTTTGCACCGCCATGGCCTCCTACCCAGCCAACACTGCCATGGCCTCCTGCCCACCCTGCACCACCATTGTCTCCTGCTCAGCCTGCTCCGACCTTGCCTCCAGCTCAGTCTGCTCTGCCCTGGCCTCCACCTTCAGCTCTGCTTCAGTCTTCAGGCCCTCTTCCTACTCCTTCAGGACCTGACGCCCCCCTCCACTGTTCCCCCTCAGCTCATCCTTCCGCCTGGGTTATACTGTCTCTTGTATGAGTTTTTGGTAGCCGCTACATGGAGAGATTATGTTACACTAGCATGCTGCCAGTGTCCTCATGCTCAACCAAGGGCACTCCTGCTTTTTGCTTGGACTGATTATGTGCATTTCAACTCTGTGCCCTCATTTGTTGCTGTGCAGTTGCTTTAGACCTCTTGGAATGCCAAACATGACTACCTGACTACTGCAGATGCTATTGTTTCTCTAACAAAGCATCTTATCTATGTATATGTGTATTTGCATTCTATTTATACTTCTTCATACCCCATTCCCCTTTTTGTTTTAGAATCACTGCCTTATCTTGGTCATTTGGTACTTCTGTAGCTGTTACTTTCAGGATGGGCTACGTAGACCCTGCTAGGAATGGCTAGTTTTGATTCTGCATAGAAAGTGATGTTACAGGAATGGCATAAGGTCAGACAACAGGAACTCATTTCATCTCAACTGCTGCATCAGTTTGCACCACATTTCCTCCATTGTTCAGGTTGTAGCACCAGCCTGCTGGTAGCACTAGACTGTCTGGAAGAATTGCATAGTTTTACTTCTCATTGTGTTTTACAAAACACAATACTGGCTTTACTGGTTACATTGAATTATCTTACATCACAGATAAGTGAAGACTTGTCAAAATCTGTCAACCATACATCATTGGCAACATCTTTAGGATGTATGCAGAGAAATGAAGGTCAATGGGGAGACGGATTTGAGGTAAATGTGCAACACAGAGATGAAACATCCTTTCACTTTTTGCTGACCTGCTCATATGGCCTTCCTTTGGTCAATCACCCCTGGGTTATGGGTCAAACTCACACCAAAGACACCCCATAGAGAAAGACTTCTTGTCTGAGTGACCAAAATAGAAAGCCTCTTGTCTCACAATCTTCCTCTTCTTTCAAGACTACAAAAACTTGATGAGGGAAGGAAAACATCCTCCCCTGGCCAATGCTACTGGCGGCTCTCAGGCAGCTCTCAAATAAGGCCACAGGAGAGGGCCTTTGACTGAACTTCTGTAAGGTACCAGGGACACTCTAGTATAGGTGACTAGGCTGACCCATACCAGGAAATATTATAGAACATTATAGAGGCATGGGCTAGAAAGAAATCACCTTTTCATCAAATTTTATGACAGGGTCCAGTCACAGTTTCTTTTATATATTTTTTTTATATATTTCACAGAATATATATAAAAGTCAAGCTTAAAAATAACTTTAAAGATTTATAAAATGTTTTTACAATGTGATATGTCTTTAAAGTGTAAGTATCTTCTTCTTGATCTTAGTGTTAATTTGATTTAGTCAATATCACTGTAACGAAGAGTCAGACAGGTTAGGATCCATTTGCAAATAGTTTAATATAGCGACAACAAACACAAGGGCAAGGCAAAACGTAGTAAACAAGCAGAGGTCGAGGCAGGCAGCAAACAGGCAAAAACATAAACAGGCAAGAGATCGGGGCAGGCGGCAGACAACAACAATCAAATAACAAAAATCCAAAGGGCAGGCGGCTAGAATCAGAATCCAAAGAACAGTCCAGGTCAAACACAGAAATCCAATAATAATCCAGGGAATAAACGCTCAGAAATGTTACCAGTGGCAAACAAGACTTCGCAATGAGATAGAGTTAATGTCCGGGTTAAATACTGTGATTGATGAGCATCAGGTGTGGGTTCAGAGGTGATCAGGTGAGTGCAGTGGCTGATGGGAAATGTAGTCCAGAACGGAATGTTTAGTATTCAGGAGATGACGATCTCTGCAGCCGCGGTGGAGAGGGCTCACAGTCAGGTTGATCCATTCATATTAAATAATATTTTTGAAATTGAGTTAATTTAGGTGTTACCTGTTATATAAATATATATACTTGTGAATTGGAATTAAAAACATTTCCTAAAATTTTTTTTTTACAGTGTATGCATTTATTTTTTAACTTTTCAACTGTACACATAAAAGGTTCACTTAAGCCCTAAAACTCACAACTGAATTACAAAGTAATTTATTAAATGTTTTTAGCTAGTGTCAGGTTCATACTTTTAATTCTGAGAAAATACCAACAAAGTAAGTTAATGGTCAGTCTATTTTTAACCATGATTTTAAATTGTTTTCACATTTAATATTTACATTGACGTATTTGGCAGTGGCATTTGCAGTACAATATAGTGTGTTTAAATTTACCAGCTAATTAGTGAAATTTGAATCACAGTACTTATATTACTAAAGGGGGGTTGTGGGGTTTGGCTTTGCAGGCTGGTTCCTCTGCACGAGATGTTTCCTCTGCACATAGCTTTGATTATGTTTCTTTAGTCTATCATTTTTGCTCTTATTTTTCTCATAGACTTTTTTAAAATGATGACAAATATTTATATAAAAGTGATTTGTGCCATTTATCTGATAGTTGCAATCTGACAGCAGGTGGAATGATTTGTGAAGTTGAACCAGCTCTCATGCACCTCCTACAGGAGGAAACACTGATGACAAACATAAGTCGTTGCTCATCTGAGATATTTCACCTTCAAGGATGAAGGAAACAATAGGCAAGGCAAGGCAAGGCAAGTTTATTTATATAGCACATTTCATACACAATGGTAATTCACAGACAATAAAGTTTATTTTAATTTTTTTTTGGTAAATTTACATACAATTACTGTAATCTGAAGAAATCTTCTAAGCAATAAGATTGATTAGTAGCATCATTGTTATTACTGTAGCATTATCAAGACAGCAGTTTAATGTTTAAATATGAACACTTTACTGTAATGCAATTACACTAATATATTAATCAGCTTTGATTTGGGTACTGGACTACTTTGGATCTGTTTTTGTGTGATTGACAAACCTTTAAAGGGATAGTTTACCCCCAAAAATTCATCATTTACTTTCTTTTCATTCCAAATTTGTATGACTCTTTTTCTTTTGTGAAATACAAAAAAGAATGTCTCAGTGGTCTTGTGTACATACAATGAGTCAGTGGGTGCTAATATTGTTTGATTTTAAACTTTTGTGTGTGTGTGTGTCTTACCAACTCCACCTGCACAAAGCATAAAAAGCTGTTTTGATTAAGATAAATACTTCAAAGTTCCACTGTGTACTTAGTGACCCATCCTAATACACAAACTCAGATAATGAGGGTTGTTTGGGCTGTTGTCTCTGTACCTTTAGCTGCACTCCCTTTGTAATGTTGAAATGATAGCTATTGATGTGTTGATTTTTAAGAGGATTGTTAGGAACACCCGTGGCATTTAATTCCCCCCTGTAATCCAACATGTGCCTTGATATTTTAACCTTATTCTCATGTGTAACTCCTTCATGCTTTAGACTCCAGAACGTTCCTTGTCATGAGTAAACACAGAAACACAGACCTGTCTACAGAAGCTTACTGTAGAACAACTTTTCCACACAGAAAAAATATAATTCACATACTTTAGTTCCCTTTCGAGGGAACTCGACACTAAGTAGTACCATTATTTTGTGGATCCTCTGCCCTCGCTAGAGCAGGATGAGGGTAGAGCAGCTCCACTCCCCCTAGAGCTCTAACCTTTATGCAGCTGGCCCAGTGGCATTGTATGATGTGATACCACTAGCTTGGTGTTTGAGTCCCAAATCGATCACCTCCCTGTGTGTTAGTGTGCTGTACCATGCAGCAGGGCTCTGCATTTAGGTGGCGCTGAGATGCGGCGACTAAGACCACACTGCAGAGGGTCCTTGCTTCCTCTAGAGCTTGGTCAATGAGACGATGCTTGAGTGCTTGAAGCCTCCTCTACCAGCTTCTCTTAGATGTCAGTCCTCGGGGTCGAGCGTTTGGCACCCTCACTACAGAGGGTCCCCTGCTCCCTTGATGACAGGCTGGCAAAGTTGTTGCTTGCACTAAGTCGACCCTCTTAAAGAAAGCGTTGGGCCTTTGAGCCGTTATTGCCAAGCGCTTGCGTGGCAGGAAGGTTACATATGTAACCGACAGAAGTTTTAAATAGCAAGCGCAATCAACCAAACAAAGTTATTAAATGATTAATTATTAAGTTTGAGGACATTTTCTGTATTGTTTTTTCTGTGGTGAGTCGAATAGTCGTTTTAAATTAGTAGTTAAAATTAAGCCCTGTAACGTTTGGTTAAGGCACCAATGTAATATTACTTTGTACACAATATCTGTATCCAGATGTTGGTTTAAATGAACAGTGCAATAAGTATTTAAGTAAAACATCAATAAACTTTGCAAAGCCATATAATATATAACCTCTTCGAACAATATAAATAGCCTGTTTTTAAACCTGATCTGATGACAACACCCCAGTCAGAGTTTACAGCACTATTGTCGAACATAAGATCCATTACTTGGTGGTAGCATTCTTCATACTGTCCATTTTGACCTCAAACAACAGGTGAACATAAAAGCCAGGCATAAATCATTTGAACTTACGCGATTGTTGATTGTGTGGGGGGCCATCAGCAGCCAAATTTACAATCAATGTCTTTTTTAAATGCATGTAATAGGCTGTAATACAAAAAGACTGTAATATGACACAGTTCAGGTGGGAAACCTAAATACACATGAGGAAAATGATGGCACTAGACACAAGCAGACTTATGGAGGG
>JAZGTI010003836.1:19818-29986 GCA_036877585.1 Botia kubotai
GGGTTCAGAGGTGATCAGGTGAGTGCAGTGGCTGATGGGAAATGTAGTCCAGAACGGAATGTTTAGTATTCAGGAGATGACGATCTCTGCAGCCGTGGTGGAGAGGGAGCTGGAGCCTCCCTCGTAACAATCTTTCTTATGCTTGTATTTTGCTGAACATTTATAATTTATGTAAGCTGGAATGCATGTATTTTGCGCAACAATTTTGTGGCTTTATTGGTTCAGTCAGCTCTTTGTTCGTAAACATACTATAGGCCTACTATAGTATTAGTCTTATTCCACACATATTATTTGCAATAATACCATTAACATGTCAGACATTTGTTCTGTGTTTACTACTATTCTTTGTTTTTATGTACAGCTGCTTTGAATAAATGTAACATTGTAAAAAGCGCTATATAAATAAAATGGAATGGAATTGAACTAGTATGAATTGAATTAGAGAGGTCTCTAATTCAATTCTTACTAGCAAAAATGCAACTACGACGAGTACCGCTGGGGACATTAAAAGATTATTTGGCTTTCCATAATGATCTGCACATCTGTCAGCATTGAGTGGTTGTCAGCACATCTGTCAGCATCTTCAGTTTCAGCTGTTTCGGGTTTTAAAAATACGAACTCTTATTCTGAAGTGTAATTTTATATTGATTTTTGGGTGAATATGTTTGTGTTAGTCTAGAGTATATATCAAGAAGGCTGTATTTAACTCCCTTGTTGTTTTCAATTGAATAAAAAAAAATGTTAGCACTGAAAGTATTCTGTTTTTCTCCTGTCAAGAGAAGTAAACAGGCGTATACTGTGTCCATGGCGAGGTGAGTGTCATATGCAACTTCTCTGCAGTTTCCCATCTAGAAACTTGTTTTGTTTCCTGTTTAAAATATATATACAGTTGAAGTCTTGTTTACACTGAGTTTGAAGTTAAAACTCATTTTTAAAACACCATAGACATTTCATATGAACAAAATGTGGGTTTAGCAAGTTGTTTGGACATGTAATTTGTGCATAACACGTAATTTTTCCAAAAACCGTGTTTACAGATGAATTATTTACATTTTATTTAATTATATTACAATTGTTGTGAGTCCGAAGTTTACATAAACCAAGCTCACCGTGCCTTTAAACAGCTTACAGAATTCCAGGAAATAATGTAACAGGGCTCACAAAATTTCAAAATCCCTGGTAGCCCTACAGGCGAGCCACCCCTCACTGCAGCCTTTAGTGCGGTGACATCATGAATATCGACGTCATGCATGTGGACGTCATGAATGTGATGTCAGGCGTTCGTTACTGCGCATGCGTGTCCTGTTCACCATTACTCAGTCTGTCTTTAGTGCTTTGGCTTACGTATAATATTCTTTACTGTCTTTATACGCCGTATATGATTTTGCTGCTATTTAAGTATAAAACAATCATGCCAAATTGAATACATACAGTACATTTTAAGTCTATGCATCCCATACTATGCTGAGCACCTTAAAACAAAACAAATAAAAAACAAAACACAAATTGATAACTGCAATACTTTATTTCAAAACCAAATATATATAAAACACATTAAACATAAAATATTTATTAAACAAATACTAATATATAGTATATATACATAGATACATATTCACATAGATATTTACATAGTAACACCTCTAATATACAATACAATAAACATAAAAAAAAGGGCCAATACATGTAATTACACCTATTCTTTGCAGAATTCCCCTCCATCATTCAAAAACCAATGAACTGAACAATACCTTTGAAAGTCCCCTCTTGATATCACCAACGTAACTAGGCAGGCAGTCTTTAAAGACTTCACCACAGTAGAAGCACTGTCAAAGTGTATGGTACCCAAAACTGTTCTTTGTGTTCCTTGGAGAACACACTCCAGTTGACAACACCTAATTAAAAAAAGTACAGAATAAATCTTAAAACACTTCTAAGAAAGACATTAACATAGCTCAAGACCTACTTTATGAAGAATATAAACAAATACGAATATGCCAAGCACTTTTTACAGTATTCACTATTTATGAAGAGTTAACTAACTTACTGTCCAGCCAGATGAAGTGAGCCTGTTCCCTGCATTTTGATGTACTGACAATGTCCCTGAAAATCTTGCATGTCAGCGACAGTCGCAGGAAAGCCCCATCACCATCTTCTGTGACAACTGTCAGCAGGATGTGCCTTATGATCTCAGGTGGCATCTGTACAAAACAGCCGTAAGCAGTAAGCGCAAAATGTAGCTGCACATACAACTTATTAGTGAAACTGATAAAGTTAAAAGGATAGTTATACTGGACATACCATAGTCAAGAAATGTTCTTCTGGGGTGGTTTTCATGGCCTCTAAATTGCAGAACAACAACATTTTTTTCTAATTGTGCCATTTAAGAATTAAAATGTAACCCATACCTGTTCTCTGTATTCTCATCCTTTTCCTGATTTCTTTTCTTTTAGCATCCAACCTTAAAATGTTTAAATATTTTGAAAAACCACTGGTTAGGATTTATATAAATGTGTAATGGATTTCTGTACTAGAGTTAAAAAGTCTTGTGTATGTTCATTGGTAAGTTGATAATATTTTACATACTGTAGAACTTCACCTTCTTATTACCGGCATGTCAAACTGAAAAACACATCACAAATGAACAAAAGCTAACTAATAATTAAAAACAATAATACTAATCCTAGTAATAATAGTAAAGTCTTTGGAAGCAAAGGTTTACCTCATTAAAATGCCCCTCCGTAACAATGTACACTACATACTAAAATATAAATTACAGCACAATAGAGCAAACATATTTAAGAAGCAGGATATATATACACTTTCTTTCATGTGACTTACGTTACAACACTTACCATCAACACAAACACTTCCACAGTTATTTGAACTGTGTTGTCTGGGAAGGCCCCGAGAAAAATAATACATACATACATACATACATATGTAGGTCTACAATGCTTATGGCTGCTGCTTACTGTAATGTCATCACAGCTATACTCCCTCCATGTCCCAGGATTTATATGTTTTGCTAATTGTCTGTAAAGTACAATATTAAATGAGCCATAATAATAATAATTGATAAAAACTGATCAACAGAACATACACACTTAAAAATACAGATAAATCTGAATAAATCCATTATGCAGAAAAAGGGAACTCAAAGAAAAAAATAGGGATATATGGTTTAAAACTGAACTACCATTATCCTGAGCTCATGAACTATGAACATTTCACTCATAAAACCTGTAACTGTTCATGTAACAGGCATCACTAAAGCCACGTCCGAATAGGGAATCAAGCCAATAGAGCTCTCTTTTTTTGGCTTCATGATCTAAGACAGTGTAACTTTGACATCAACTTTCATGTGCTAAAACTTTGCTTTGCATTTTCACTATTTGACATAAATGGAACATTTTAACATTATCTGATCATTTATTTATTTAAATATATATATATTGTGACGAGTGTCTCCGGCTCATCAGCGTCGCCCTGGAAACAAACACACCACAGCTGCCCCTACTCATCACCGGCGATCGGTCACAGCTGCGGACCATCAGCGGGGAGCTTTAAAACRCCACCGACGCCCTCGCTGAAGGAGAAGCGTCTTTAATCGGAATAGCGATTCTGACGATTGTTGACCAACGGCTAACCGTCTATTCTCTCTTGTTTTTCCTCCCGCAGAGAGCAGTGAGTGATCGACCGCCCGCACTGGAGCATGTTTGGACACCACGCTTTCACTGGTTTGAGGAGCACAGAGAACACGAGTCACGCCAGTCACACATCGCCCCATCACTGCTGTCATTTATTAATTGTAATAAATCCACCCTCCGGGGCTTTGTCACGCAGCTTACCTCGTTGTGTGTTTCTTGACCCGTGACATTTGGTGGAGAATGCGGGCATTTAATTGAAGGATCACCGACGAGTGTGTGAGCAGCCTCCTACTAATACAGCGTTTTTAATACAGAGGGGTGGGTCCGCGAAGACTGGGCTCGGTTATTGGCTCCCCTCCTCACTGGCGAGGCGCAACGGGCGTACTTCTCACTGCTGCCCGCTGCCGCTGAGGATTATACAGAAGTAAAGCGTGAGATCCTCGCCCGGCTGGGACTTTCATCCATCTGCGTGGCACAACGGTTCCACGAGTGGGAATATAAAGCCCAGGTTCCAGCCCGTGCCCAGGCCATCGAGTTGACACGCCTTGCGCAGCACTGGCTCCTCGAGGGGGATCCCACCGCAGCCCAGGTAGTGGAGCGAGTGGTCATCGACCACCTCCTCAGAGCCCTGCCTCGATCCCGTTGCCAGGCCGTCGGGATGAGGAACCCGACGACAGTCCTCGAGCTGGTGGAGGCGGTGGAACTGGCAGACGCTGTTCACCATCGGGAGGCTGGGGAAAGAGCGCCGCCCTTCCCCCGGAGGGTGGTCCAGGAGCGACGCACGCCGGAGGGCACCCCACACGCAGTCAGCAGACCGACGGTTCCCTCGCCGATGGACGAACCCATGCCGTCCGCTGGAACACCGGCGTCCCCACGGACCTGGCTGGGGGGCTGCATCGTCCACCAGTGTGTGCCACCCGCAGCCCCGGAGGCGGACATCACCCTCAATGGAAAACCCATGCGAGCGCTCTTAGACTCCGGCAGTGCGGTGACCCTGGTCCAGTCTCGGCTCTGCCCACCTCGCCCCGAGCAGAAGAGCTTTGTGCCGATCACGTGCGTCCACTGGTCGAGGCTGGACTAATGAAGGACCTGCCGGTCCCCGTGCTACTGGGACGGGATTGGCCGGGGTTCGACCGCCTGCTCGCTGCAGCCACCCAGCCCGCCAGCCCAACAGGGAACCGTCCGCGCCGCAGGAGGCCGCGAGGACCCCGCCGCCGCCGCCCTGCGCTACTGGCCTCGGACAGCGGGAGAGAAGGTGAGTCCCCCTCACAAGACACTAACCCTTTTTATGATGTGTTCCGCCAGGCAGCAGAAGGGGGCTCATTCGCCAAGGAACAACGGGAGGACGACCGCCTCAAGCACTGCTGGGCCCAGGTACGGGTCATTGACGGCCACGACGTCCTCCCTTGGCCCCATCCTCTCCCGCACTTCATCATCCGGAAGGGTCTGCTGTACTGTGTCGCCCAGCGGAGGGGGAAGGAAAAGGAGCTCCTTGTCATGCCCCGCACAAAGACGGAGATAGTCATCAGGCAACGGCCCTACCGAGTCCCGGAGGCTCGTCGGCAGGCTATCGAGGAGGAGGTACAGGAGATGCTGAAGCTGGGGATCATTGAGCCATCAGGCAGCCCTTGGTCCAGCCCCATCATGATGGTACCCAAGCCAGATGGCACCCTCCGCTTCTGTAATGACTACCGCCGTCTGAACGAGGTCTCTGAATTCGACAGTTACCCCATGCCACCTGGCCCTCTCCGAGGCGAAGTACCTGGGATACCAAGTTGGCCGGGGGCTCATCCGGCCCCGGACGAAGTCCCAGGTACGTGCCTTCCTGGGGTTGGCGGGTTATTATCGCTGCTTTGTCCCTAACTTCTCCTCTCTAGCCGCCCCCCTGACAGACCTGACCAGGAAGGGGCAGCCGGAAAAGTAGTATGGACCCCGGCAACAGAGGAGGCCTTYACMYKKAYCAARGCAGCCCTTACCTCCTCGCCCGTGCTTCGCGCCCCGGACTTCAGCTGCCCCTTCCTGCTACAGACAGATGCATCCGACACAGGATTGGGAGCGGTCCTGTCACAGGTCCAAGAAGGTGAGGAACATCCCATTATCTATCTCAGTAGGAAGCTGTCCCCAGCCGAGAAGAAGTATGCTGCGGTGGATATATTTTTCTATATTTGTTTGCTGGTGATTTTTGACCCCTGTCTGTTTGTAATTCGATTAACGCTGCAAATGGATCCTCATGTTCCCGCGTCTTCGTTACAAAAACCAGTCATAGGTTTTAAGAAAACCAGATCTGGCGCATGCACTTTAAAGACATACATGACGTCACGCGTGCACACCTATACGTGCATGACGTCATGGCGCGCATGCGCATCTATACGTGCATTAAGCCAAAATGCATGACATCACCGCGCTATAGTCTGCAGCGGAGACTACTTGCTTCGGGCAGGGACTCTTTAGATTTTGTTAGCCCGAAATGAATTTAAGTAGCCCAAATAAAAAATAAAAAAAATTTTAATATACAATAAAAGGAAAAAAAAAAAGAATCAAAAACATTTTCAATAACAACACAAACACAAAAAACACAAATAACAACAATCGTATAAAATAATCAAATTACAATCATCAATACAAATTTTTGGTTCCAACTGAACTGAAATTTCTATGAACTTGTAAAAACAATATAGAACATAATTCAGTCTGTGTCTGATCCTGAATCTGAAATATCAAGTGAAGTCACAGATAAGAAAATGCCACTCGACGTTGAGGGCATAGCATCTTCATCAGCTTTCTCCATCTGTGCATCTGTCTCCACTTCAGAACTGAAATATTTGCGTAAATCCATGCGCCTCTTATTTTCCCACACGTACACGAGTAACTATCAGCGATTTTCGTCATTCTATACACTGCGCATGCAATCTCTATCACATGTTTAGGCTTGCTGCAGGAGATTTCACTTGCCACGTGAGGACAGTAATGACTGACAGAACTGAGAGAATGCAAAAGCATTACAATATATTTTTCCTTTTTATAAGATACATTTTGGTAGCCCGATGAAACAATAGCCCGGGACGTCGGGCTAGCGATTTATTGCAGAAGTATTTGATAGACTAATTGGCATCATTTGGATTATTTAGAGATCTGCCTGTTGTTACTTTCTCCGCTTCAGTGATTCCCGGCGGCAGCATAACAGCTTGTCAATTCATGTTCGTGCAAAGGATAAGACGGACAAAAGTCACTGATGCATGCCATTCTTTTACTTATTTTCGTGTTTTCAGGTTTACAGTGCAAACAGCTGAACTTAAAGTACTAAACTTAAAGAATACAAACTTTCTGATTTAACTCCGAAATCCGATTTAACTGCACAGCACACAGTGAGAGCGTACATCATACCAGCACATCATCCCAAACTACACACCCACAATGCACTTCGCTGTGGACTACAACACCCGTAGCAGTCTTAAAGCGGCCACTCCTATTTCCAATCTCCTGCAACACTGTAAATATATTTTAAGGTCTATATTAAAATGCTTTACTTGACATCATGGGAATGTTAAAAGAGATCAGCCAAGACATCAGAAACAGAATTGTGGATCTCCACAGGTATGGTTCATCCTAAGGAGCAAATGCCTTAGGAGCAAATCTCCAAATGCCTCCAGAACCAACTCCGGAACTCCGGAACCAACCCACACCCCACCTCAGGTCTCCTTTCGCAAAAAACTATGCTCGCTCTCATCCGCTAGACTATCCACTATGGTTTCATCTGCACTCCCTTCATCTAACAAACTCCTCTCACTTGATACTGACAGTGCTAATAACACACTCTGCTCTACTCTAACATCATGTCTGGACAGAGTGTCCACTATTGTCTAGGCCAGCCCGTGCCACTACCTCTGCTCCCTGGCTGTCTGATGTTCTCCGGGAGCATCGCTCTAAGCTCAGGGGTGCAGAGAGGTTGTGGCGCAAGACAAATGACACATATCTTCACACAGGCGGCGGAAGTCGTTGCAGAAGCGGAGGGAGCCATCCGGCTTGGGGACCATCACAATGGGGTTGGACCACGGGCTCCGGGAGGGCTCGATGATCCCCAGCTTCAGCATTTGTTGGACTTCCTCCTCGATAGCACACCGACGAGCCTCCGGGACTCGGTAGGGCCGTTGCCTGACGATCACCCCGGGGGCTGTCTTGATGTCGTGGTGGACGACGTTGGTCTGCCCAGGCCGTGAGGAGAACACATCCGCTAACTGACCGACCAGGTGCTGCAGCTCGGCCTTCTGGGCAGCCGACAACTGGGGGTCGGCGTCCACAACCACGGGCTCGGTGAAACTGAGGGCGGCGAGCTGGTCACGGGTCCCGGTCCACTTTTTGAGGAGGTTTACATGGTAGAGTTGCTTGGGGTGCCTCTGGCCCGGCTGCCGCAGGCGGTAGTTGACCGGCCCGACCTTCTCCATCACGGTGTACGGGCCCTGCCACGAAGCCAAGAAGTTACAGGCGGACGTGGGGACGAGGACCATCACGCGGTCTCCCGGCTGGAACTCCCGTGGTTGTGCCGGCCGGTTGTAGTGTCGCTGTTGTGCCTGCTGCGCCTTGGAGAGGTGTTCCCGGACTAACGGCATGACCCGGTCGATCCGCTCCCTCATCAACCTAACGTGCTCGACCACCATACGGTGGGGTGCAGGCTGCTGCTCCCAAGCGTCCCATGCGACGTCGAGGAGTCCCCGCGGCTGGCGGCCGAACAGGAGCTCAAAGGGGGTGAAGACGGTGGAGGCCTGGGGTACCTCTCGGATGCCGAAGAGGACGTAGGGGATCAGGAGGTCCCAATCCCGCTTGTCCTCCGCGGCGACCCGGCGGATAACGAGGATGTGCTCGTGTCCTCGGGCAGACTTTGGCAATGGCCCCACAAGGTCCATGCCGATCGCTCGAAGGGTACCTCGATGATGGGCAGGGGGATGAGCGGACTGGGGGGAGGCATCCTGGGTGCCGTGCGCTGGCAGGTTGGGCGGGCTCGGCAGAAGCCCTTCACCTCGGCCTCCAGGCCGGGCCAGTGGAACCGGTCGCGGATCCGCTGGGTAGTGTTGGCTGCCCCTAGGTGCCCTGCCATGGGATGGGAGTGGGCCAGCTCCAAGATGACCTCCGTTTTGGTCCGCGGGACCACGAGGAGGTCTTTTTCCTCCCCCCTCCGCTGGGCGATGCAGTAGAGCAGCAGTGCTTGAGACGGGCATCCTCCCTTTGCTCCTTGCCGAACGAGCCTCCCTCCGCGGCCTGCTGGTAAACATCACAAAAGGGGTTAGAGGAAGAATGGGGGGACTCACCATCTCTCCCGATGTCCGAGGCCAGCAGCGCCGGCCGGCGTCTGTGGCATCGACGGCTCCGGCTGGCGGGCTGGGTGATGGCGACGAGCAGGCGGTCGAACCCCAGCCAGTCCCGTCCCAGCAGTACCGGGACGGGCAGGTCCTGCAGCATCCCCGCCTCAACGGGCCAGGCGCCATGGGCGGCGGCGATAGTTACCTGCCGGGCTGGGACCCGTTGTGTGTACGCAGGTGATGCAGGTGATGGGCAGGAAGCTCTTGGGGCTCGGTTGCGGCGGGTAGAGTCAGACCTGAAGCAGTGTGACCTCGCTGCCCGAATCCAGCAGCGCTCGCATGGGCTTCCCGTCCACCAGTACGTCCGCCTCTGGAGCGGCGGGTGGCACCCACTGGTGCACGATGCAGCCCACCAGCCAGGCCCACGTGGGCGTTGGTGTCCCAGCAGTGGGCATGGGCTCGTCCCGGGGCGAGGGAACCGTCGGTCTGCCTACTGCGCGTGAGACACCCTCCGGCGCGGGTCGCTCCTGGACCACCCTCCGGGGGAACGGCTGCGTCCTTTCCCCGGCCTCGCGGTGTTGTACGGCGTCCGCCAGTTCGATCGCCCTCCATGAGGTCGAGGACCGAGGCGGGGTTCTTCATCCCGACCGCCCGGCGGTGGGACCGTGGCAGGGCTCAGAGGAGGCGATCGACGACCACCCCTTCTGCGACCTGCGTGGCAGTGGGCTCTCCCTCGAGCAGCCAGTGGTGCGCGATGCGGGTCAGGTCGGCTGGTAGGAAGTGTATTTGTATGTTTTTTATACATTGTTTACAATAATTGCTCGCGTGAAAGTCGCGTTTGATCCCGTGCTCCCCCGCGTCAGTTTCGGTAGCTTTTGTTGCGGTTAATGTAGAGGCGTGTCCTGCTGAACTCAATCAGCGTGAGCCTCAGGGACATATTTAAACATTCAGTTCGCAGCGGTCGCGGCATCCCTCCTGGTGTGAAGACAGACGAGTGTTAAGACCAGTGACTCCACAGAGCAAAGACACCGACAAAGCACTTGAGTACTGTTTTCTTTATTTTACTACTTCTTGTACCTCTTACCTCTTGCACTTATGTGTCTACTTATCCCTGTTATTACTAACACTTGCAAATCTCATAATGTGCGCTACAGGCGCCGCAATCTTCATAACCTTCGTACTATACATATGTCTTCTGATACACCACTAACTCTCTCGGTGGGC
>JAZGTI010003837.1:0-29984 GCA_036877585.1 Botia kubotai
CCCCGCCTCCTTGTTTCCTCGTTTCCCTGTTTTTAGTTAATATCACACACCTGTTTGTCATTGTTCCCCGTTTGTATTTATTGCCCTCGTGTCTGCTGTCTTGTGCTGGTTCGTTCGTCTTCATGGCTGTTGCGTCCCTAGCTTATTGTCTTCGTGTCCGATTGTCTTCGTGTCCGATTGTCTTCGTGTCCGATTGTCTTCGTGTCCGATTGTCTTTTCGACTTGTCTCTATAGCTCGTTGTCTCTTTGCAAGTTGTTCCTCGTTATCCGTCTTGCTCGTCTAGTCTAGTCCAGTCTGAGTCTGTGTTCTTGCCTGTGTTCCGTGTTTGGAGTTCTCCCAGTTTGTTTCTCAGTCTTGTCCGCTGTCCTGAGTCCTGTCTGGTGTGGTCGTCCGTGTCAAGTCCGCGTCTGGTATTGTTCATCGTTATGTCTTTAGTTCTTCGGTTTTGATTATTGTTTACTTATATTAATCAGTTGTTCTCCGATTTAATTGGACTGTGCATTTTTAGTATTTTGATATCATCATTTATATTTATTTATACTTTTGATTATTCTTCCTTTAAGACCAGTTTATGTTCGTGTTTATTTACTAACTGTATTTGTTTTTTATTCTGAACTTGTTTAGTAACTTTGTCGCCCCCTTGTGTAAGTAAGCCTGTGTTTGGCTTGTTTCAGTTGTTGTTCTAATAAAGTTTTGTTTGTGTAATCGCTGTCTGCTCTTGGGTTCTTGTCTGCAAACCTGACAATTATATTATTTGCCAATAATTATTTGCTTTTGTGTATGTAATAGCTATGTTTTTACATTGTCACCAATATTTAGCATAATATGTGCATGCAGTCACTATAAGTTGAACATAATGTTGATAAAGGTTAGCTCAGTTGTATTTTTACTTTAAAAACAGCTTGATTAAAGTTTTTTTCTTTTTAGAAAGTTTCTCAGAAACTTCTCAAGGTTTTAAAATTTGCATTAAATCATAAAACATTTTACTTTTAAATGTCCCGGGAACTAGTTTTGGTTTAATAAGCACTATATTATGAACTGTCTCAGTTCCTTAGCATAACTGTAACAGAAACAACTCTGGTTCTGCCTTCTCCATGAGTACTGATTCAGCCTCCAAGACTACATCCCCCACAATGCACTCTACCCGGAAATAATCACCGCCGTTTATCACCTGTGGACAATTAACCAAACCCAATATAACCCGGACTCTCCAGATCTTCTGATGCCATGAAGTCATACTGTAATGAAGACGCTGGGACATGAGGAGCCATCTGCAGCATGTTTATTCGGATATCAGACAGGCAATAATGGTAAAACACCAGCAGACAGGTACATAGAAGGTTAGGCAAAATCAGAAATAGTAATCCATGCAAGGGTCAAGGCAGGCGGCAAACAATCATAAACGTTAAACATTCACAGTCCAAGGCAGGCGGCAAACAATCCAAAACGTAATCCGAAGGGGGGTCGAAGGCAGGCAGCAAACAGTCGATAATCCAATAAACAATTCAATCGTAACCAGGTGAATCAAACAGGGAAATAATGCTCTGAAATGTACGCGGAAAGGCAATACAAGACAATGATCTGGGAGCTTAAATAGCCCGCTAATGCGGGCCATGTGACAAACAGGAAATGATACATGGGTCCATGGGAAATGTAGTCCGGAAGTATATCGATATTCGGGCTAGGGCTCCCTCTGGCGTCGCAAAGGAAGTGGTGCGGGAGCCTCCTGTGTAACAGAGCCTCCCGTCGATGGGGTCTACCTCTTGGTCTAGGGGCCGGCCTCTCAGGATGTGCTCTATGGAATTCCTCTGTGAGAGTGGGATCTAGGATATCCCCGGCATTTACCCATGAGCATTCCTCTGGGCCGTACCCCTCCCAGTTGACGAGGTATTGGATTCTCCCTCCCCTGCGACAGGAATCTAGGAGTTGGTTCACCCGGTAGGCCTCCTCGCCGTCCACCACGATCGGAGGGGCCTGTTCCTGGCGGCTCCCCTCCGAACCTCCAACCGGAGCCCCAGCGGGTTTAAGTAAAGACACATAAAAGGTAGGAGAAACACGGAAATGATTAGGTAGGTCTAAACGGGCAGAAACAGGGGTAATAGTAGGCCACCAGTAACGGTTCTCTATAAGGTGGATGATGGCAGTGATTCCAGGGTGACCTGAGCTGGGGTTTTCATGAACTTGAGTGAGTACTTGATCTCTGAATTCTTTGGGTACGAACATACGATTCTCGGTACATTCAGCCAGGCCTGGCTGGGATTCATTGGCATGCTGGATCTCAGTTTGGAGATCCCACTGGACTGTGGCTAAAAATTGGTTCTGGGTCCTCTGGTCTGGGTGTAGGCTCAGATTGTCTAGAAAGTGCATCTGCTTTGGTATTTTTTTGAGCCAGGGCGGTAGGTTACTGTGAATTCAAAACGGGTAAAAAACAACGATTAATGAGCTTGACGGGGATTACATACAGAACATTTGTTCACAAGACTTTTGAGAACTTGATCTTGTAGCCTAGAGTTTTTGCTTCAAAATGATGTGAGAATCATCTAGTTCACTCGTTCACACAAAACAGTATTATATTTGTTTATATTTTAATTTTTCGATGACATTTTTGTTTAGAACGGCTGTATGCGAGGAGGCATGAATGATCATGAATAATGCTGTGATTCACACCTGAGAAGACAATGACAAAAGAAATGTATGTATTTTTTGTTTGTAGCTTATTTAGAATATAATTTACTATCATGCAAAATAACTTGAGATTCACTTGCGAGTGCAGTTAAACAGTTTATTAGGAACAGGAAAACGGGGGACAGCAGAAACTGCACAAGAAAACAAGTAGATGTGAGCAACACAATGATCTGACAAAGAAAGAGCAAACATGGAGAAAACACACACTACCAGTCAATCTTTTTTTTATTAAGTTTTTTTTTAAAGTGAGCAGTTATTTTACATAGTAAACATATTTCACAATATTACTTCTCTATGTAAATAAATGCAGGCTTGGTGAGCAGAAGGTAATTATTTTTTTTTAAAAGTAATTTTAAAAATTCAAAAACTTTTGACTGGTAGTGTCAAATAAATAAAACCATGGTTATTTTCATAAGAGACATAATAGTATAATATTATATTTGTTTATATATAGCATAGTTTATATATGCGCTTTGTTCAAAACTAAAAGTGGTCTGTAAAGAGAGATTTCATATTTCAACGTGTTTTACTCTGAATAGCTGATTTTAGTCTGACAATAGCCTGTTTAAAAAGATCCAACTTTAAATATGTAGCTTTTTATATATAGCCGAGCAACATTTTGCAAACGTTCGTCATCTGAATTGCGTTCTTCGTCTGAGGAGGTGAACTCTTCATCGCTGTCCAGAACCATCTGAAGTGCTTCTTCACTCGTGTAGCGTGCCATCATTCAAACGTGCAGAAATAGTAAGTAAATTCTATGATGAAGCTTCGAGGGTTTATGCCAGCTTTTCAGGGCATGTACATGATTACCTGGCTCGCCTCAGATAATTTACATATGAACAGCGCGCTCCATGTGAGGTGGGATCACATTAGCAGTAATGAGGTGATACAGGAGAAACAATACTACATCTAACTTTCATATGGATTACTTAAAAAGAGAGTATTTGTTTTTTATTTGAATTGGTTTATGTAAAAGTACACATTTTAAGCTTTCTATACGTATATTTATTATGTCTGTGGGGCACGTATTCACTGAGATTTAGGTTGTTTCATTTATGTGTCTCTGAAAAGAGATGACAGAGACAATGAAGGCAGAGTGCACACCCTGTCTTTTTTCTTCTTTTTATAAAAGCACAGGGTTTTGTTATTATGAGTGTGTACAAATAAAAATAGACCCTTTACAGATTTGAATGATGTATTGGTTGTATCTGTACGATTTTATGTTCTTTTCCACGTTATCATGAAAACATGATCAAAATATGCCGGCGCGTTTGTCGACCCCAGAGGGTTGACTAGTGACGTGAGTGGAGCGGCTACTGAACTGAAATTAAGTATAAATCTCCGGTAAAAATTGCAAAACCCAGGAAATGTTGTAAGCAAGTGGCCATTCAGTGACTGCTCGAACCTTACTCTTGTCCATGGCCACTCTTTCCTGACTGATAACATATCCTAAAAAGGTGGCACTGGTCTGGTGGAACTCACACTTCTCTTTCTTTACATATAATTGGTTTGCCATGAGTCGCTGTAGTACTTACGTGTACGTCTTCCTTGTGTTTCTCCAAAGTCTCTGAATAAATTAAAATATCGTTGATATAGACTATGGCCCACTTCTCAAGCATGTCGCGGAATATGTCATTCATGAATGACTGGAATACCGATGGGCTATTTGCTAGGCCAAATGCCATGACCAAGTACTCGTAATGCCCGGATGTTGTAGAGAACGCCGTTTTCCACTCATCCCCTTCACGAATGCGAATTTAGATTGTACACGTTTCTAAGATTGAGTTTGGTGAAATATCTTGCTTTACAAACCTGTTCTAAGGCAACGGGAATGAGTGGGAGCAGGTAACGAAATTTAATGGTGACATCATTTAAATTGCGATAATCTATAGGGATCTATAGAGATAGGTGAGTTGGATGGTTGTATGAAGCCCTTAGCTAACTCTTCCTCGATGTACTGACGCATGGCTGCGGATTTGGGCTGAGATAATAGAAATATTCGTTCCTTGGGAGGTAGTGTGTCGGGTTTCAATTCAATCACGCAATCGGTGGAGAAGATCATTACTCATGGCAAATTCTAAAGATACAAAATTAGTGGTGGCCCCAAAATTAATGAGAGCAGAGGTAAGTATGCGTCTACCAGAAAACCTAAGGGTTACAGGTATTTGAATTACGTTACTGGAATGAGTGGTAGTGGAAGCTAAACTCACCGTTTTATGTTTGGGGTTGGGACGGACCGGACATGCTATTCTCAGATGTCCTGGTTGACCCCAATACAAACATAACCCCTGACGATAATTAGGTTCTCGTTCTTTGGGAGTCAGGGGAGTAAAATTCAATTGCATGGGCTCGGAGGGTACTGCATGATCAACCCTGGCAGGAGGAAGGCCTTGATGTGGTCGACGGGCACTGATCAAATTAACAATTTGAATCGATAGATCAATGTACTCACTCAATGACTTCCCTTCATCACGACAAGTGAGTTCAGCCTGTAGTTTGGGATTCAGGCCTTTCCGGTACACGAGTAATAGCGTATCCTCTACCCAGGTGGTTTGTGCAGCGAGGGTGCGGAAATTTAAAGCATACTCCGCTGCTGGAAGTTCTCCCTGGGTTAGAGTCAGTAATTGTTTACCTGGACTGATGCCCTCCACGGGATGTTCGAAAACCTCCCTAAACTGCTGACGGAAGGATTTGAATGTAGGGAAGCCAGATCCGTCCGCTCCCCAAACAGCTGTATCCCAATTCAATGCTCTACCAGTCACGAGAGAGCAAACAAACGCAACACAACCACTCTCCGTTGGATAGAGAGTACGCTGTTGTGAGAGGAAGACAGGAACTGTAACAGGAACCCCTTGCATCGTGGAGGTTTACCGTCAAATTTCTCCTGGAAAGCGAGTCTCGAGTTGACAGGAGTAACTGTGGTGGTAACCAGTACAGTTTGTGCAATAGAGGTGGCTGCCATAGCTTGCGGAGGGTAACTACGTGCTCCCTGTATGTCTTCTGTAACAAAGCCGCTGGGACATGAGGATCCATCTGCAGCGTGTTTATTCGGATATCAAACAAGCAATAAGTGTAAAACACCAGCAGACAGGTAAATAGAAGGTTAGGCAAAATCAGAAACAGTAATTCAGGCAAGGGTCGAGGCAGGCGGCAAACAATCATAAACATTAAACATTCACAGTCTAATCCAAAGGGGGTCGAAGGCAGGCAGCAAACAGTTGATAATCCAACAAACAATTCAATCGTATGAAATGTATGCGGGAAGGCAATACAAGACATTGCAAAGAGTACAATGATCTGGGTGCTTACACATACATTGAGGAAGAATTGAGTAAGGGTTTTTCTTTGTTAAAAAGAAGAATGGAGGTCTGCACCCTTGCATTGACTATAGAGGCTTAAATAATGTTACTATTAAATTTTGCTATTTGCTTCCATTGGTCCCTGTAGCTCTAGAACAATTACGACAAGTGAAATTCTTCACCAAATTATACCTCCGCAATGCTTACAATTTAATGGGACCGCATTCTCTATCACAAGCGGCCATTACGAGTATTTGATTATGCCCTTTGGTTTAGCAAATAGCCCAGCAGTGTTCCAGTCATTTATGAATGACATATTCAGAGATATGCTAGAAAAATGGGTAATTGTATATATTGATGACATCCTGATTTACTCAAACAATTTAAACTATCACATCCAACATGTTAGAGCCGTACTCAATCACCTTATTCAGCACCATAAAAGAACAAAAAGGCGAATTCCATCGAACAAGAACCTCCTTCTTGGGCTATCAGAAGAATCAGAAGAATCCCTCCCACCCAACCCTCGAGACTGTATTATTCCTGAAAAACTTCTAGTAGCCCCGGTCGAATGGGATATTCAAACCGAGATTAACCACCTGAACGCGCTCAAACCACCACCCCCAAATTGCCCACCCAACCTCATTTTTGTTCCGAGAGGCAGTATGAAAACGCCTGTTAACTCAGGTCCACGAAGCCCCTAGCTCTGGTCATCCCGGTATCACGGCCACCTTACAATTAATGACGAACTGCTATTGGTGGCCTTCTCTATCCCTCTGCCTTAGAAACCGCTGAGGTATTATGCAATTGTGTTTAGATTGTACAGCCTCCCTGTAGACAGTGTCGGATCATGGACCCCAATTTACTTTTACAATTTACAATTTTACAATTTACTATTTTTAAGCATCTGGGGGTCAACATAAGTCTTACATTGGACTACCATCTGCAGTCTAATGGACAAACAGAGTGCTTAAACCAGGAAATTATCTGTTTTCTAAGATCATATTGCTCACAAAGACAGAATGACTGGCAAATTCATTATGTGAATTATTTCCTACCCAGAAATAATCAACGCCGTGGATCATCTGTGGACAATTAACTAAACCCTATATAACCCGGACTCTCCAGATCTTCTGTGCGAAGGCTTGTTTTGCATTGCATACATTTCTGAGCGTTTATTCCTGATTACTTTATTGTGTTTGATTCGGATTGTCTATCGTTTGTCTGTTTGCTGCCTGCCTTTTGACCTTGGATTACTCTCTCTCATTTATGATTGTTTGCCGCCTGTCTCGACCCTTGCCTGGATGTTGTTGTTTTTGCCTTGCCTACGTCATTACTGTCTACCTGTTGCCGACTACTGCCTGTCTGACCACGTTTTCAATAAAACACTGCATATGGATCCTCACGTCTCCGATCCATCATTACAATAACACACTGGTTTTAAACTTTTGAGTGACCTATTCTTTCCTTTTTAAAATGACGCGACCCATATATATAACCACATTTTACAAATTTACATACAATCAAGTCACATATATAAGGGTGTGTGTGTGTGTGCGTACATAACTTACTTTAATGGGAAAGGTGGGACTGCTTATTCTGCATAATCTGATCCCAAGCCAGTTCACAGGACAACAGAGCAACAAGCATGTCCGGAGAAACGTTAAGCTTGTTTCGTTCTTCTGTGTTCATTTTGGTTAAAACTGAGAACCCAGTTTTAATATTTAATCACTTAATCCTTTGCATCATTGCAGCAGGGAAACAAAAATGGCTGCGTCAGAAACACTGTGAGCTATGATAAAAAGCGTGATGGCATATGTAGGTCAGGTGACTGATGTCTAGTATTTATTTTCCGGTTACTTTAATGTTTATTTAAGGTGTGCTTCTATTCATAGTATTATAGTTGTTGTTTTATTATTGTTAAAAAATGCATTTATTAAATTTAGAATATTTTCCTTAAATCATGGCAACTCATTTTGTAAGTCTCGCGACCCACCCAAGGTACTTCTGAATACAGAAGCAGTACTGAATCGAGATCTGAAAGGAATTGTCCAAGTTGTCACAAAAACAAGAGTCAGTGTTGACCTAGTAACATTTATTTGACAGAACTGAGCACAGCCAACAAGGCAGTGGAAGCTGTAGACAATGGCCCAAATGCACATTGGCCCAAATGTCACATTAAAGCTTGTGATGTGGGCCCAAGCCTGTTTCTCATCACTGTTTAATTAATTTGGTTGACTTGAAAACAGTTTTCACAATTGTATGTGTACCAGCGATCCCCATCCAAGTTCACTTTATTCAATTTAATGTGAACACAATCCGCTGGCATCTTTTTATCCTGAGACATGGCCTAATTACCACTGTAACTAGGTAATGAATTGTTAGGTGTATCTCTACTTCAGACCAAGATATCAAACCAAACGTGCAAACAGTGTTATTGAGGAGTTTCAACAGGCACTGTGTGGTGTTTTGGGACAGAGGAGGACAAGAAGGAACAGCCCTGTGATTATGGTCTCATTGGCACTGTGTCCCTCTCCTCTGATACTCAGGAACCTTTTTGAAAAGTGACCTCTGTGCCACACTCCGTGTTGTTATCCAGGCCCAGGCCCCAGTCCTCGTTCACTTTCTGAGATAAACTGGCTAACAGCTCCTGTCATAGACACATCACAATGAATGAGATTTATTTATTTAAACATTTGTCTGCGGGTTTTGATTGTTTCCTCACCTGCTGTTTCCCTTGGTCATTATTTTTCACAGCTATCAGCAGGCTTCTAGTAAAGGTCTTCAGCTTTAAGAACTTCTGCTTTTGGTTCTGCAGCTCATCCTCGAGAAACTGCACTTCTTCATTCTATAGGGATAAATCACAATATTTCAGAAAATCTCCACGTTGTTCTGAAAATATGCTTAATCTAAATCAATACCTGTTGAACTGGATCCATAACCACTAACATGGCGAATGTCTCGTGTATAGTTACAATATTACTTTACGTAATAACTTTGTAATAATGTATCAGACACAGTAGAAACTCAATGTAATTGCACAAAATGTAATAAGTGCACATAATGTAAAATATCACATTATTAATGTAATAAAATGTTCATAATGTAATTATTTTTTAAACACATTAACATCTTGAGCTCATAACAATAATAGAAACTGTCATATTTTGATAATTGTAATATCTTTTTTTAAAAAAGACATTTGTATTCATTTACAGTACTTTTTTTATCTAAATCCAGTCTTAAGCTATCTACGCAATGCACCGAATTTAAATATTCATGCAATATTATGATTGTGATTATAATGATTATTTACTACTTCAACTACTATTGTATTGTCTTAATCTCTCTAGTTTAGTTTTAGTTCTTTTTCAGTGATTAGTTATATCAGGTTGTTCCTTATATTTTATAGTCTGTTCTTCTGTGATTTCTTGGTCATTTTTAAAAGACTGTTTATGCATTTAATTTGCATGCATTTAATGATTTACACCAAATTTGAGAAAAATAGAATAAAATAGTCCATATATTTACCCAAATCATATGTCTCATGCATCTCAAAGTCAAAATGTAAAAACACGGCTCATGTAAGTTGTGAATGGCTTCTTGATGTTGTAAATGATTGTTTCTATGGAAACACATTAAACTTTAACACAACTTTTTTAGTATGCTTAAAGTATCATGCTTTACAGTTCAGCTTTTCTACTAAAGTGATTGGGAAGTTTTAGTTCTCAAGCAACTTTCAAAATTACTGTCATTAGGTCCGCTCAACAGGAAGTTGGACATTTTTAATTTCATGTGAATTTTCTGACAATTGCAGGCTCTGAATTTTCAAAAATTCCTCCTAGGACATTTATGTGATTGTCACCAAACTTGTCAACATTATGCCAAGACACTGAAAATGCAAAATTTTTAATAACTTAACAGTATTGCCATGGCAAGGCAATAAACATATGCCCAAAAAAGAAAACTGACTGTCCTCCAAAATTAAACTCCAATTTTGAAGAGGTAAACATACCATTACTGTTAAACACTGTAGTGTTTGTAGTGTTACAAGTGTCCTGCCAACATTAAACAGGGGCAGTTTTCTCAAGTAGCAATTGTTTGTGTAAAATCCACATTTTTCTGGCAGTATAACATTACCTTTTCTCGTGTGTGAGTATTTCAGAGGATCTGCAAAGATCTCTGAAGTTTAACACCTGCATCACACCAGGGGCAAAGTCAGGAATTTTTAGTATGGGTGGCCAGGCAGGGGCCAGCAATTACTTTTAACTCCACAGTAAAATAGTGTCAAATAAACACTACTTAGTGTTCATATGTATCCACAATACAAACAGTAAAAGTGACACTGAAGCAGTGTTGTAATTAACTGGATAATTAAGGGATTAACTAAATGATGAATGAGCATTAGTGATGATATCTGCTGGCAGAATCACTGAAAATAAACAAGAAGACTTAGATGAACAACAACTGTAAATAAAAACCACATCAAATCACACTTGAGGTAGTCACATGACACAGCCATTCTGCAACCAACAGCCCATAGCAACTTCAATTTTACCCTCTCTGTAGAGGAGCATGAGATGAGGTGTATGCTGAGGGTCATTAACCCCAGACAGGTTGCGGGCTCTCATGGCTTCTAGGGACACGTGCTGAAGCATTGGGCAGACAAGCTGGCTGGGATCTTTACCATCTGCTCTTCCACCTTGCCTATCACTGCTATGTCCAACACCATCTAATCACACGTTGGCCCTTTTTGCCACAACAAATGTGCAAATACATCTGAACTGCAGCCAAAGAAAATCTAATGTAAAGCTAAACAGTCAAGAACACAACTAAAGCAAACAATGATCACCATAATGGTGACTTTAAATGAAAAAGAATATAACCTGTCCATAAGTTGGTTCAGTATCTGAATTCACTCATTCAATCATTTTATTTACTCTAACAACTAAACTACAGGGGTTAGGCAAAATTAATGTGAACACCCATTATCTTATATCGTTTTGTTTTTGTATTGTCTAGGTTGCGTGGCAGTGTAGAACAACGTGTTTAGCAGTGATTAGCTCAAGAAATAGGTGAGATAGGTGACTTGTCAGGATTCCAAAGAGGACAAATTGTTGGAACTGGGTTAGCAGGAGGTTTTATAGCCTTTAAAGCTGAGCTCTTTGGTGTTTCAAGAGCAACAGTTGCCACCATTATGACTGCGTATACAATGTATAGTAAGGTTTTATCAGCACTGGACAAAAATCAAAACTAAATAATATGGACTGTGAAACACTAAGGCGGATTGTGTCCAAACAACAGAACTACAGGCAGAAAGTACAGGCAAGTACAGGCAGAAAAGGCATCCCTCTGTATGACAGCTTCCCTGCCTCCTTAACCTACCCAGGCAAACCGTTGCAGCCCAACCAGGTGCGGTGCCTGCTAAAAGGAGGTAACTTGTGGAGATGGGAAATGTCTCTGTGCAGGTCCTACCTGTGCAGCACCTGTGCAGCACCGATAGGGAAACTATATCGTGAAGAATGCACACGTGGGATTACCAATGGGGAATCATTACACATGGGGCACCTAGCCCAGCACAAGTTATGATGTGGCAGCTCTTTGTGTCATGGTGTGGGCAACACCATGTTGACCCATTTTACTGCCCTGTTGGTTCAGTGCTGGAATTTCTCTAATGGAGCCTCTATTGGGAGACACCCCTTGATGTCTTGCTTTCTCCGTGGTGCCAGACAGCTGAGGCCTTTCTGTTACACGTGGGTCCTTACTATTGTTGGAAGGGTTTATCTTTGGCTCTATTCGAGCCCTTAGAGTCAGCCTTGGATACGTTTCTGACACATAGGGTGGCTCTACTTTTAGCTCTTACATCGCTCAAAAAGGTAGGGGACCTACAGGCTCTATCAGTAGACCCTGCCTTTTTAAATTTTGCCCCCCGCTTTGTTAAAGCCAGTTTGCAGCATAGACCAGACTATATCCTCAAGGTGCCTGCTGCGGCTGGTCACAGGGTCGTACTTTAGGCCTTCCATTGTTTGAGTCAGTGTAACAGGAAAGACTTAATTTACTACAGTTGGAGCTTTTTGGAGATGTCCACCGCTCAGGCAGGAGAGTAATCAGACAGGCAGGGTAACCAGAAAACAGAAATGGCAGGGACAAGGCAAGGCAAAAATGAGGAACAGGCAATGGTTGGGACAGGCAGCAAACAATCAGAGTCCAATAAACAATCCAAAGTCGGGGCAGGCAGAATGCAGACAAAAATGATAAACAATCCAAGGTCAAACACGAGTAAACAGGAATGCAGGAAAGAACGCTCAGAATTAATGGCCGAGGCAAATCAAGACTTCGCAATGAGTTGAGTGTGGTTTAAATAGCCAATGGTAATGAGGTGCAGGTGTGTGGGTGTGGCCCTAATCACTCCCAGGTATGAGGCATGCTGGGTATATGCTGGGAAACGGAACCCAAATACCCAGGTAAGGGTTCCCTCTGGTGGTGCAGAGGAAGTGGTGTGGGAGCCTCCTCTGTAACAGTTTTAGGTATATCTAGGCAATCTTTGGTCTCATCATTTATTGATTATTTGTTTCTGTGCAATTTGTTCTGGCTGAGGGCAGAGTTACGTTTTATAAAACATTTTTTAATTAAATTTTATCTTGTACTGGAGCGCTTTCTTGATACTTTTGACTGATTATTTGCTTGTCTTTATTTCTGATTGTACGAACATGTTTTTTATAATAAATGACTGTTTTTTTTCACATTATAAAGTTTTTCACTTTAATTATATTTTACTTTATTATAAATATAAATGTGAAGATTATCATCACAAACCATATAGTAATATTTTGAAAAAAAAGCAGTATTGTGTTTATCGTATTTCATTTAATTTTGAATATATATTAAAATAAAAATAAATGTGGTTGCATGTATTGCCACGATGAGCTGAGTGATGGCATAAAATACTCTGCTGTTTCATATTTCCTCCCATCCTCTGGGTGTTCATGATCCTGAATTGGAGTTGCCAAGTCTTGTTGGAATTGAGAATCATTGTGGGCTTACCTGAATAGGGGCATACACATAGGTACCAGGACTGGTGTTAAGCCACTCTGCCCAACATGCCACTGGGGAGTGGAAGAGGGGCTGTCAACCTTCACCAACATTATACAGGCGCAAAGGTATAGGCGCGAAGCGCGAATAGGACATATCAAAGTAAGGGTTGAGTCCTCCCCGTGTGAGGGTAGTGCTTGCAGGTTCACCACCTGGTCCCGGAAGGAACTAGTATGTGCCATGATCCCAAACAAGCGCATATCTGCGTCCTCACTGATATCATCGCTTTCATTAAAATATTTTTTCAGATGTTCAAATATTTGTAATATTTAAATAAATAATATACCAACACAAAGTAGCACATAATTATGAAGTGGAATGAAAACGATACATGGCTTTCAAAATTGTAAGCAAATTAAAATCTGAAAAGTGTGGTGTGCATTTGTATTCAGCCCCCCTGCGTCAATACTTTGTAGAGCCACCTTTCACAGCAATTACAGCTGCAAGTCTTTTGGGGTATGTCTCTACCAGCTTTGTACATCTACAGACCGAAATTTTTGCCCATTCTTCTTTGCAAAATAGCTCATGCTCAGCCAGTTTGGATGGGGAGCGTCTATGAACAGCAATTATCAAGTCTTGCCACATATGCTCAATGGGATTTAGGTCTGGACTTTAACTGGGCCATTCTAACACATGAATAGTCTTTGATCCAAACCATTCAATTGTAGGTCTGGCTGTGTTTAGGGTCATTGTCTTGCTGGAAGGTGAATCTCCTTCCCAGTCTCAAGCCTTTTGCAGCCTTCAATAGGTTTTCTTCCAGGATTGCCCTGTATTTAGCTCTGTCCATCTTCCAATCAAGTCTGACCAGCTTCTCTGTCCCTGTTGAAAAAAAGATTGAAGGATGTTGTGTTCAGGGTGATGAGCAGTGTTACTTTTCCACACATAACGCTTTGTATTTAGGCCAAAAAGTTCAACTTTGGTCTCATCTGACCAGAGTACCTTCTTCCACATGTTGATGCTGTGTCCCCCCCATAAGAAGGGGACTTCTTATGTCTTTCTTTCAACAATGGCTTTCTTCTTGCCACTCTTCCATAAAGGCCAGATTTGTGGAGTACCTGACTTATAGTTGTCCTGTGGAGAGATTCTTCCACCTGAGCTGTGGATTTCTGCAGCTCCTTCAGAGTGACCATGGGCCTCTTGGCTGCTTCTCTGACCAGTGCTTTCTCTGACCTTACTCGGTCTGTCAGTTTAGGTGGATGGCTATGTCTCGGTAGGTTTGCAGTTGTGGCATACTTGTTCCATTTTTGGATGATGGATTGAACAGTGCTCCTTGAGATTCTCAAAGCTTGGGATATTTTTTTTATAACCTAACCCTGCTTTAAACTTCTCCACAACTTTATCCCTGACCTGTCTGGTGAGTTCCTTGGTCTTCATGATGCTGTTTGTTCACTAGTGTTCTCTAACAAACCACTGAGGCCTTCACAGAACAGCTGTATTTATACTAAGACTAAATTACACACAGGTGGACTCTATTAACTAATTAGGTGACTTCTAAAGGCAATTGATTGCACTGGATTTCATTTAGGGGTATCAGAGTACAGGGGGCTGAATACAAATGCACGCCACACTTTTCATATTTTTATTTGCTTAAAATTTTGAAAACCGTATATCATTTTCGTTCCACTTCACAATTATGTGCTACTTTGTGTTGGTCTATCACATAAAATCTCAATGAAAAAGTTTAAGGGGTATGAATACTTTTGCAAGGCACTGTATGGCTTGACGTAAAAAAATATTTTTCTCCTTTTTTAACACTGTAATTTTCTGTTAGTTTATGTTGCTTTATGGTTGTTGTTTAAACAATGTTTTAGATAATCCTATGAACATAAGCATATAATGAAACTTAGTGGTACAGTAATGTGCATTAATTTATCAATAATCAAATGTGTATGACTAACATTTTATAAATGTTATTAATACTTAAAATACAGTATTTCAGATACTTTGAAATGATAAATAATTAATATTTTATTGCATTTGCACAGTACACACACACAATACAAAAACTCCAACAGATGCTCAACGATGGCCCATTATTGGCTGACTGTCGGCTCTGTGCAACAAGCCAAGCCTTTCTTTATTTTAAGAATGACAGAGGAGCCTTGCCGTAAAAAGTGGGGCCCCAGAATGCCTTCTTGTGAACTGTTCACTAAATGTGCCAACAATGAGGGCAATCAGATCCAACAAAGTATGAGTATGAGGAAAACCCAGGCACTTCAGACAAACACTCAAAGGCAATGCTGCTCTCACTTGATTTAAGTCTTGATATAATCACAAAAAACACACACACAACAATACATTGCTAAGAATTCGCCTGTAGCCCCACAATGAGAAAGAAATGTCAGAAAGAGCAAGGTTTAAAAACAGAAAAGCTGAACAAAATGGTGGTGAAATCAGGTTGTGTGTGCACTGTAAAACATAGCCTGGGAATGAATGCATAAAGCCATTTGCCAATCTCCAATATTTTTTGGAGGCCGCCACTGCTGGGAGGAGCGCCAGCTACTCACAAAATGTTAAAGTAATAATTCAAATAGGAACTGTTCTACCTATAGCACTGCTTTTTACCATTCATTTGTACCAGCTGCACAATGAATTAGGAAGGATTTAACCACTATGAAATTAAGAAACAAATATAAAAGCAAACTTCTCAGGGAAGAGACTAAAAGACGTAGAAAGCCATTTAATTTATGCCGATGTTTTTGAAGTTCTTCATTATCTCATGCAGCTTGTTATGCTCTTACCTTGAACTCTAAGAAGTTTTGCATCTGTTCAATCTCTGTTGTCAATGTGTCACCATTGTCCTCTTCATCGATGATTTCAATCTTCTAGCAAAAAGTTTCATGCATGGTAAAATGACAGGTTGGATCAGATAATTTACATTAAATTATATATGTGATCTATGCTGGCAAAATTATTTAAAATGTGCATAGGCTAATTACTTGAAATGTAACAATACATCGATATGGATTGATGTGTCGATCAAATGTGTAACGATACGATGCCACACATAAAATATTGATACTTTTATATAGGCACCTATAATATAAATACTTTTACTTTGATACACTTCCAAATCTTCACGTAATGTGATGTCTGCTACGCATTTTCGCCAAATCGTGTATTTTCATTTCCTCATTATACTGTTTGCGTCAGACTGCGATGCAACAAAGCAGATTTTGTGTATGCTGTTGGACGCAAGTCGTGGGTATGGAAATATTTTGTAGTTGGGGAAAATAGATGGGCAGACAAAGAAAACCCATTTAAAACATTGCCAGTGCCAGGTAAAATACTTGAGAAGTACAACAAACTTTTCAGTGCATTTAAAAAGAAAACACGAAATTGAAGAAAGCACTTTGGCTGATGAAATACTGTCACTTAAATCATGTGCCCATTTTTTCTATTTAAAAATATAAACTAAAGCGTATTTTTTTTGTTGTAAATGTCCCAATTGGGATCCTGGATGTGCAATTTTCAAATTTCATGTTATGTATTTTTGTTGGATTGGTGAGTTTTGTGAGAATAAAAATGCAACTGTCTGTCTTTTTTCCTGTTCTTTTCTCAACACCTGGTGCTTCAGACAGGTGTAGCTCATTCATTTTTTGTCAGATTTAAACTTTTTAAAAATGTGAAAATATAAAAACACATTTTTGAAAAATTGCTCATTGTGACTCATTTTGCCAGCACAGGTCACATATTCTGCTGAAAGTATATAAATATGGACCCATACCACATTTTTAGCAGGAGCAGGCCTATCTGATCCATCATTTACATAATCATTCATTTTTTCATTGAAATCACTGGCTCCATCTTGAAAAGAAACACAGGGAATGTGAAATGACTACACAAAATTGAACTGACTTGAACAAATACTAATATGTAACTAATATGTTACAAATAATTTAATTAGACATGAAAAATCCTCCCACCATCGGACAAACATGGTGACACAATATCATTGTGTTCACAGCCCTCTGCTAGTTCAGGAATTCCATGTTCATCTTCAAAGATTTGTGGTGAATGGGCTTCTGTTGTATTGGAGAACATAGCTGGCCCGCCAATAGGTGGTGGAATTTCAATGCCCATCAGTCGGTACTTTCTTCTGCGGTTACCAATCCATGTCTGTTAAATTTAGATTTTAGGAATTAAAATTAAACCTTGAATGCACAATACTATTTCATGACCACTATTTAAATATTTGTCATATCATCATATTGTTTTGACCTAGACTTGAGCTAGAAACAAAATTGCGTAATGTCAAAAAAAAAATTCTAATTTGTAAGTTGCTTTGGATAAAAGCGTCTGCTAAATGACTAAATGTAAATAATCATAATCTTTGCTTTGCCAATTAAGCTGATTTCCTGTCTGTTTGGTTACCTAGTTATTCTGAAACCTGTTCGGCTCTTGATTCTGTACTCCCATCTGTGTTACGGAGGAGGCTCCCGCTCCGCCTCCTCCGCACCACCAGAGGGAACCCTCTCCTGAGTTCTAGAGCTAATTCGGACTACATTTCCCATGGGCCCCATACGTGGGGCTGACTACTTTCTGTTTGGTGAATCTGCATGCAATCAGCGGCCTATTTAAACCCTGGTCTAATGTTACTCTGTGTGATGTCTTGTTTTGCCGTGGCTAACATTACAGAGCGTTTTCTTGTTGTTGTCTATCTGGTTTCAATTGGATTGTTTATGGTCTTCTAATTGTTTGCTGCCTGCCTTTTGACCTTGTTTTGGATTACGTTTTTGGGATTGTTCGCTGCCTGCCTTTGACACTGATTTGGATTACGGTTTGGATTGCCTGCCCTGACCATTGCCTGTCTTCACGTTTATGATTTTGCCTTACCTTCATTGCTCTGTTTGCCGGTACTGAACTATTGCCTGTTTGACCATTCTCTAATAAAAACACGCTGCAGATGGATCCTCACAACTCTGAATCGATTTTCCAAGGTCTGTTTGTATAACTTAAAACTGATTCTGAGAATCACAGATCACTGGCAATTATAAAAATATGGATAATTAATGATAATATTTTGTTACAAGTTTTTCCTTCCTACAAAAAAAACTTTGTTCATCTTGTCTCTAGTAGCTGAATACAATATCCGCTTGTAAATGTAGCTTTGTAGACTTGGCTTATTGGCTTATAAGGCAAAATGTTTAAATGCTCTCGTCTTTTGTAAGTCGCTTTGGATAAAAGCGTCTGCTAAATGAATAAATGTAAACAGCTTATATTAAACATACAACATAGCTAGATAAAGTTTAACTTCTGTCTACCTGCAAAAAGTTTGTTTGATTCTACATGTTTTTTTTAAATATTATTACAGTTTTGAAAATTCCCCATTCAAGTTGATTCCAACTGTACTTTGTACAAATAGTACCAACTGTATTATTATGGGACTAGGTTAGCACAGGAATTTTGTGTACATTTTAAAATGCCAATTTTGGTTTTGGCCTAAAAATGTCTGGCATTTCCCGAGAAGTTCGACAGGAACCTGTCAAAGTGTAAGGGCTTTTTGTTACAATGCTCGTTGTTTGCAGACCAACAGCCCACTTTATACCCTAACGAGTCCAGTCATATAGGCTTCATTTGTTCCCTGTTTTGTGGCAAGGCATTGGATTGGGCCGAGGGTTGCGGCGGAGGGTAAGTGCCAGGGTGAGCAACTCCTCACGCTTTTCCAGAGTAGGAATATCCCTGCTAAGTACGCCACTTCCGCACTCTCACTGCCCAGACAGTGTGGCTAGAGGATACCCTCAAATTTCTTTCCGAAAAGGACTTACTGTGGAATTGCAAGCTGAGCTGGCCTGCTGTGACGCGGGAAGGAATCTCAATAAATTTATTAAACTCACCATCCAAATGGACAATTTAATTAGCTCTCGTAGACCAAGTTCTTTTCTGCTACAGCCCAGATTAGAGCAGGCCATAAATCATGAACCCATGCAACTAGGTTACACTCACCTGTCCCCTGAAGAGCATGAATGAAGGGTAATGTTACATCTCTGCCTATAAACCACATGCCCAGTTTGACCTACCATGACCCGTCTTCCAGCGAGTTCCACCTCCTTCCCCACCTCAAATTTAACCAGTATTACTGTTAACGTAGAGGTTATTACATCTGTGAGCACAGTAACTGCTTTAGCTCTTATAGATTCAGGGGCAGCTGGCAATTTCATGTCCCTAGAATTTGCTTAGTTTAATAAAATTCCATTAATCACCTGTGATTCATCTTTAAAGGTGGAGGCAATAGACGGAAGACCCTTGGGATTAGGGAGGATTCAGCACCAAACCAGGGAAATCCAACTTTGAATTGGTGCCCTCCTTTCCGAAATCATTCAGTTTTATATTATTACATCCCCCCATCACACCGTCATCCTTGGTCTTCCCTGGCTACGCTTACATAATCCCACAATCTCCTGGAAAGAAGGTCAAATAACCCAGTGGGGAGGTAATTGTCACAATCAGTGTCTCAAGTGTCTCAAGTCACTCAAGTGTTTAATGAACCTAAGAGTCACCAACCCTCACTGCCTTCTGATTACGCCGACTTGGTAGAAGTATTTAGTAAACAGAAGGCTTCTCAATTGCCCCCTCACAGAAAAACAGACTGTGCTATCGATCTCATCCACCAAGAAACCACGCCCCCTAAGGGTAGAATATTTCCTCTTTCTCAGCATGAGTCCGAGGCCATGAAATCCTATATAGAGGAAGAATTAAGCAAAGGCTTTATCCGACCCTCCAATTCTCCCGCATTTAGCTGTAAAAATGATTTAAATACTCCTTAAGTTTGTGGTCATACAAATTAAAGGAAAACATCATTAAAAACTGTAAAGGGTCTACTTTTATTTTGGTACTCTTTCATTGGAAACAAAATGAAAAAAATAAAGAAAACAAACAGGATGCACTTTCTGCCGACTTTTTCTAAGCAAACTTTTTTTGAAGTGTGAAGTGTTAAAGTGTGTGTCTAAATAAATCTTTAAATGTCTGCTATTAAATGTACTAGTCCACATCGAAAACAATTATTCACTGATTATTTTATATGCATGAAAGTAAAGAGAGTGCCAAAATCTTACTGTCAGCTAAGTAGCGCTAACGTGACCACGCCCCCTTGCTATTTATAAGGTAATCGTTTCAGAGACATGAGAATGGTACACCCCTGAATAACGCCATGAAAAAGCATCACTTTTATACATCGGTTTCATTGACTTTCCTACGAGTTAGAAGAATGGCACGCTACACATGTGAGGAAGCCCTTCAGACCATACTGGACAGCGAGGAAGAGTTTACTTTTTCTTCAGAGGAAGATTGTGACTCCGGTGAGGATGAGTTGCATTTTGAACAGCGACTGGATCCCACAGAGGATTTCATTTCAAGCGAGTAAGTTGTATTTTTTCAGTCCAAAAATATAATATCTGTAAATTCAACATTTCATTACATTTAATGACATCAAAATATTTTTAGATAATTTTGTAACGGACTTCTTCCGTGAAATTATCTGCCGCCTTATTCTGAGTAAACTTTTTTTCTGAAGCACGTGAAAAAAAGGTGTAACTCAGCGGAAACTTACTTTACAGATATAAAAAGCTTAAAAAAAATCTGCTATCAAATGAGCTATCACATTGCAAATTAATTTGCTGATTATGTGATACACGCAAGAGTAAAAAAGTATTCTGCAGGCACTCATTAGCTCTAATGCGGACACACCCCCTTTGCTATTCATAAGGTATTAGTTTCAGCAAGAGGTGAGAATGGGATGATGAAACTGTTCATAAAATAGAGACTCAATAAAGACAAAACATAAAAGAATCTGCCACATGCTGTAAATGTAAATTCAACTGTTATTATTCAACTAGCCTATTGTTGCTAAATATAAAATCAGGTGTAATAGTTTACACACGTTTGCTAATTTTCTAGTATATTATGTTTTATCCATCAAGTGGATTTGGGAAGGCCCACTTGTGTTTGTGAAATGGATGGATACACAAGAGGTCTGTTCAACAGACCTCTTGTGTCTGTTGAACAGACCATGCTGCTTTCACTGGAGACACTGTATGCAGAAGGATGAAAACACAGCATGCATGGAAAACAACAGATATTCCTTGTCCTGCCCTGGAGCTGAGCTAGCCTCAAATCCCAACCATCTTGCCACTGCCAGGCGCCGGATTTGCGTTGTTTGCAAGGCAGTATGTGGCAAAAAACAACAAACACCATGGAATTGCCAGGCATGCAATGTACACTTGTGTCTTCAGTTGAACAGAAACTGTTTCCAAGAGTGGCACAAAGATGTGTAATATTCTATACTCTATCTACTACCCATATATACATATTTTTACATGTACACTATTATCCGTTCTTATATATATATATATATATATATATATATATATATATAAAGCAGAATGAAAATAAGAATGTGACTTCCTGTGACTTCTCTCATTCTTCTATGGGCCATTAGGAGGCTGATGGTCCCTTACGGGAAGGCCTTTGCTAATAGCGCAGCAGTTTTTCAGTCATTCATGAACGACATTTTTCAAGATATGCTAGAGAGGTAGGTCATTGTATACATTGATGACATCCTCATTTATTCTAAGACCTTGGAAGAATACATTCAACACGTCCGAACCGTTCTTAAGCATTTGATCCAAGACCAACTATACGTTAAAACAGAAGTGAGAGTACATCCAGTACCTTCTTTCTGGGTTACATCGTTAGTCAGGAGGGCGTAGGCCATGGAGAGAAAGGTTAAAGCAGTAACCGAGTGGCCTCGACCCAAAACGGTAAAAGAATTACAACGATTTTTGGGTTTTGCAAACTTTTACCGTCGTTTTATCCGGGGTTTCAATTCAGTGGCGGTACCCCTTACTTCTCTCACGAAACGCCCTCCAGGCAAACTTAAGCAGTCTCCTGAAGCCGAATGCGCATTTTCAGAGCTAAAGATCAAATTTACCTCTGCTCCCATTCTCAAGCACCCCGATCCTGAACTCCCCTTTATCGTTGAGGTCGATGCCTCCAACACTGGTGTGTGCCCTGTTTTGTCTCCCTGGGCAACTGAGAACTCTTAGCTATTAAACTAGCTTTGGAGGAATGGCAGCATTGGTTGGAGGGAGCTAGTCATCCATTTACCATGCTCACGGATCACAACAACCTTGAGTATCTACATTCTGTCAAGCGGTTAAACCCCAGACAGGCTAGGCGGGCCTTATTCTTCACTAGGTTTAATTTTACAGTCACATATCGCCCTGGGTCAAAAAATACCAAAGCTGATGCATTATCTCTGCAGTCTGAGGAAATATTCCCACCCCCCGCCCAGGACAACATTATCTCTGAGAAACTGTTGGTAGCCCCTGTCCAATGGGACATCCAGATGGAGATCTTTGCCAAACCTTGCCAAACATCCAAAACACCAAAACAACTTCCAGCCGGTTTGCTACAACCACTACCCTCCCCTCGCCATCCCTGGTCTCACATTTCAAAAGATTTTATCACTGACCTGCCCAACTCACGGGGAAACACCACAATCCTGTTATCGATCGTTTTTCAAAGGCTTGCTGATCATTCCCCTTCCTAAACTGCCCACCGCTTTTGACCGCTAAACTGCTGAGGTGTTATGTAATTTTGTCTTTCATTTTAATGGTCTTCCTGAGGACATTGTATCTGACTGGGTCCTCAATTTACCTCTAGGGTATGGTCCGCCTTTTATAAACATCTGGGGGTCAATATAAGTTTAACTTCAGGCTACCACCCCCAGTCTAATGCCTCGCATCAGCAGCGGAGGTGACTACGGTTCTGCCTCCTCCACGCCAGCAGAGGGGTCCTTCGGCCAAATACTGACTTCACTCCCTAGAACTATAATTCCCATCATGCACTTCACTAGAAAGTAATCAGCGCTGTTGGTCACCTGTGGACAATTATTCAGCCTATATAAACCAAACTCATCCTTTATGCGAAGTCTTGATTTGCTTTAGCTATCATTTCTGAGCGTTTTTCCTTGTATTGCCTTTCTGTGTTCGATTTGGATTGTTTATTGTTTCTCGCCTATTTGCCGCCTGCCCCTGATTATTGGATTGTCTTACCGTTTATGATTGTTTACTGCCTGCCAAGACTCTTGCCTGGATGTTGTTTACTGTTTAGCCTTGTCTTTGATGTTGTTGTATACCTGTTGCCGACTAGCGCCTGTCTGACAACAATTTATATTAAAACGCTGCATATGGAACCCAACGCCTCCGATCCCTCATTACAAATACTAAAATGGAAAAGAATAAAAAATATGAAAAACTGGCCAAAACCGTATATGATCGTTTATTTTATTCCCTGCACACTTTAAATATGTATTTATAGATGCTACAGTTCTGCTCAACTGTTACAGCTGCTGCATAAACAATGATGAACTGCATAACTTTTGCGATCTAGTTAATTACAGCATGCTTACCCACATACACACACACATACAGCCATATACACTACCATTCAATAGTTCTTCACTTCATTGAAATGTTTCTCGTGAGCCTAAAAATCTTTTAAACTGAAGCTGTTTGAATAAATGTTTTAAATTATATTGTAGACAACATTATAATTGTGCCAAAATATTAATATCTGTCACTAGAAAATAACAATTTTGTTTAAAAAGGTTTTTGAAATTGATGATTTGGACAAAATAATCTAAAAAAGCAGCCAATCAGAGTCTAGAATACTCATCAATACTGTTTAAAAAGCATGTCAGGGTAACCGCTCAGGAAATTGGGTGACAAATTGCCAAGAGAACATTTTTGCAAATTCTAGGCAACAGGTGACACTGAAGTTGCCAAAATATAAGAGTTTAATTTATTTTGAATTTTCTTTGGTAACAGCATAAGTTCCAAAGTTTGCATTTGTGTTTTTCATAGTTTTGATGAGATTAGTATTATTCTAAAATGTGGGAAAACATGAATAAAGTGCTTTAAAACTTTTGAACAGTGGGGAATTTTATAAATTTGAGAATTTATAAATTTCTTGATTTTTTAAAATATTAATAATCTTCATCTCACAAAATAACCAAGGCACAACAACAAGAATTTTTTAAAGAGAAATACCGCTCAGAATTACAGAACAGTAACCATTGCAGCATAAAAGATTACAACTTTAGGGCTACAACTGTCAAAACAGGGAGTAGGACATGTAGAGGCCATTGTTATAAATGACTTCAGCACATGGTACAGCACACTCTGGGCTGGCCATTTCATTATTTCAGTGTACTTAGCTTCAGGAAACTGCTTTACCCATTTTGCAGTGTAATGGTGGCATTGGTTTGCATGAAAATTGACCACTGGAGCACACACAGGGGAACACAAGGGAGACGATGGAGATAGCGTAATCCAGGAACAGGCATGTCGATAGGCATAGAGATGAGTCTAATTCCAAAGCGAACCTGCTCATGAGGGCCGAAGTCCCCGACGTCGTGGTTGGCATCCTCAACTTCTTGGAGCAGGAGAGATAGGTGAGTGATAGGGTTTAAGTAAAGAAACATCAGCTTCTTGCTGGGGAGCCTTAGGCGGATGTCTCTAGTGAAGAGCCAAACTTTCTTGAGGCTCTGGACATCCGCATGGTGTTGATGAGTTGATGAGTCCCAGACCCCCTCACTCTCCTGGAATGAATAAGTGACTGATAGTATGTCTGAAGGTTCTCCTGACCAGGGAAATAGGGGAGGCTGGTATCAGAGTATGCACTGAAAAGGAGTGAGATCCATGGTGGGTTGGCGAAGGGAGTTTTGTGCATACTCGGCCCAGACAATGAAACAGTTACAGGAGTTCTGGTGACGATGGCAGAAGGTAAAGAGATAACGCCCTATGTCCTGGAGCTTTCTCTTAGTTTGACCATTACTCTGGTTATGGTATCCAGAACATAGGCTAATGGTCAAACCTAGGAGAGAGAAGAAAGATCTCCAAACTCATGAGATGAATTGTGGACCTCTATCTGATATGATGCCTTCTAGGAAGCCAAAGTTTCTAAATACATGATTGAATAGTACTTCGGTTGTTTCCATTGCAGTAGGAAGTCCTTTCAGGGTACCAGATGGCAGGCCTTGGAAAATTGGTCCACAGCTACCAGGATGCAGGGATTTCCATCTGAGACTGGTAAATCATTTATAAAGTTGACTCCTGGGTGTGACCACGGACACCGAGGAGTGGGAACAGGTAGAAGTTTACCTGTAGGTAGTTGACGGAGTGTTCTAGAAATCTCTCACTTCTGGCATCCTCTCACGTACCTATTATATTTTATATATTATAAAATATATTTTTTAGCAGTGAGAGTGTTCTATTGGTCCCAGGATGACCAGTGCCCAGGGAGGTGTGCGTTATATGAATGAGAGGTGTTCTTTGGCTGCGGGGTACGTAGATGTGATTCAGGGGACACCCGGTGGAGCAGGGTCAGAGACACTGGCCGCGGCAATGTCTCCGTCCAGGGACCATTGGATTGGACTTACAATAATTAAGACTTGAAGGAATAATGGGTTCAGGGAAGTTCTTCTGGAGCATGGAGTCTGGAAAGGGCATCCGCTTTGAGGTATTTGGTCCCTGGACGATAAGAGATGGTAAAATTGAATCTAGTAAAACGGGCCCACCTAACTTGTCTGGGGTTGAGTCTTTTGGCCTTACGGAGATATTTGAGCATGTTGCAATGATCAGTGTAAACCACAAATATGTGGTCCCCCTCCAGCCAGTGTCTCCATTTTTTCCAGAGTAAGTTCAATAGCCAAACGTTTGAGTGGATCAGGGTGAAGGGCGGAGCCATTGGAGGACCTCAGTGACATGGTGGCGATGTTCGGCCTCGTTCTGGGAGTACACCAGAATATCATCGATGTAAGTCATCAGTAAATGATTCAGGTACTCCCGTAACACCTCATTCATATAGCCTTGGAAGATGGAGGGGGCATTAACCAGTCCATAGGGCATGACTAGGTATTCATAATGGCCGTTTGGAGTTATGAAAGCTATCTTCCATTCGTCCCTCTCATGTATCCAGTTATACGCAATTCTGAGATTCAACTTTGGGTAAATGGTGGATCCGCAAAGCTGTTCTAGTGCAGCTGGGACGAGGGGAAGTGGATACCTGTACTATACCGTGATCCTGTTTAATGCCCGGTAATCAATACAAGGCCGCAAGCCTCCATCCTTCTTAGCCACTAAAAACAAACTGGAAGCAGCAGGGGAAGGGGATGGATGGATATAGCCTTGTTGAAGAGCCTTCGCAATATACTCCCCTATGGCCTTCTGTTTGGGGAGAGAGAGTATATTTTATGGTTCATCCAGCATTAAATCGATGGCACAGTCCCATGGTCGATGAGGTGGTAACTTGGAGGCTTGTTTCGGGCAGAAAACGTCGCTGAAGGGGTATATTCCTTGGGAATGGTGACAGATCTCTTTTCTATGGGGCTTTCAACAGATGTGGAGCAGACTGGAAGAGTAGTCAGATACGATGAATTGAGGGAAATTGGGAAAACAACAAGGGAAACAGTTCTTACCCCACTTCAGAACTTCCCCAATGGACCAGGAAATGGAAAGGTCATGTGAAACGAGCCAAGGGCACCCTAGAACTATCCCAGCGGTGGATCCCTCCAGAACCAGGAGACAGATTTGAAACAGAGTGAAACAGACCAACTTGTAATTGTATTGGACCCACAACGAAGCAAACATGTCCTTGACCGAGTGGACTTCCTGTTATGGAGTGGACTTTGTACAGTGTCATTGAGCCTCTTCTTGATTTTAAGAGTAGTCACTTGATTGTTTTAGTTCTGATGTTTATTTTGAGAGCTATCCTAAAGTCTCTTATTGTGGTAACATTGTACTAATAATTGAACTAAAACAGGTTAAATTACTAAGTGTTAATACTTTGCATTTCATTACAAGATGGCAACATACATTTTTAAAAATAAACTATATAAAACCTTATACAATTATATTTTTTAAAACTATACTATACTTTATTTTATAAAACTATAAAATAAACCTTTTTGAAATAAGCTGCTTACATTGTTTAAAACGTGTTGTGCTGCATTCATATCTTGTTGTTATTGTTTGTTTCCTCTATACTTTATATGTTGGATGCTACCTTAAAAAAGGAAAGGGAATTGATTGAGTTAGCGGAGTATCTGTGCCTAGTAAGCTACCTGCTACATGTTATCTGTCATTGTTGTCGTGTCATTATTGTCATGTTTGGTCATTTTGTGATGTGATGGGATTTATGCTTACCTCTCTGAAATTGAATGCAGATCTAAACCATGTCAAAAGTCTTGTTCTTAGCAGAACTGCACGTTATTCAAATTTGTTTAAAAAGGTACTTATGGTCTAATGGTCTGCCTGTCATTCTTTTTATGTTTCGTTTCCTTTTTGAGCTCTACTTTTTAAATGGTTAAATTAATTGGCCTGTACTGCAGTAACTTGCAAAATATTCTTAAACCTTAAAATGTAGGAAATTGTAGGTTGTTCTCCAATTTTGATTACCACTGTAGTGTTGCATGGTATACCAACAGTAGAAGAGTACCGCAATACCCTGCTGTTATTAAATGATACCATTTCACATTTAATTAGTGTTGGTACTTTAAAAATAAAAGCGTTTTTAAGAGCCGTATTTCCTGTTTTGCGGTGATGTGTACAACAGGACAGTGTGTGTGCTTGCACCCTTCAGTCACAGTAGGTGTGTTTACATTGTGCATTTTATTCTGATTGTATCTGGTTCAAACTTCCAATCTGAATGAATATAGAATAGAATAGAAAAAGCTTTATAGCCAAGTATGTTTACACACACAAGGAATTACACAAGCTCCTGTGACAGAAGCTTTAAGTGCAGAATTAAAATAAAGAAAACAGTTATATAATACAATAAAGTGCAGTGATATAAGTAGTTTTGTGGATGTACAGATTATGGTTATTTACATTACAATTTAGGTTATTTACAGTTAGTTACAGTTATGCTGGGCAGTGTGGAGGTGTAAGAGCTTTAATTGTTGGGAAAAACTGCTCTTATGCCTGGCTGCTTGGTGCTTTGTAGTGCCGACCAGTGGGTAACAGTTTAAAGAAAGAGTTTGCTGGATGTGTGGGGTCCCAAGTGATGTTTTAAGCCCTTCTTAAAATCTTCTCTGCCATCCTGACTGTCCATTGTAGTCTCCTGATGTCTGACTTTGCAGCTGAACCATTACCAGACAGTTATATTTGAGCACAGGACAGACTTGATGGCAGAGTAGAACTGTTTCAGCAGCTCCTGTGGCAGGATGAACTTCTTTAGCTGACAAAGAAAGTACAACCTCTATTGTGCCTTTTTCACAATGGAGTCAATGTTCAAGTCCTGAGAGATGGTGGTGCCCAGGAACCTGAATGACTTCACAGTCTATGATGGTTAGTGCAGGGAGTGCTGGGGGGTTTTCTCTGTAGTCTATGATAATCTCCACTGTTTTGAGTGTGTTAAGATTCAGACTGTTGTGACTGCACCAGAGAGCCAGCTGTTCAACCTCCAGTCTGTAAGCAGACTCGTCACCATCTTTAATGAGGCCAGTTACTGTGGTGTCGTATGCAAATTTCAAAAGCTTGACAAAGTGCAGTTGTTTGTACACAGGAAAGAGCAGTGAATAGAGCACACAACCCTGGGGGCACCAGTGTTGATAGTGCAGGACCTGGATGTAAGTTTCCCTAGTTTCACTAGCTGTTGCCTATCTGTCAGAAAGCTGGTGATCTGCTTACATGCTATTGATGTAAGCAGCACTAATAAGTAATTAATTTTTTTTTTAGATAATAGTAATAATAATAGTATGATAATAATAATAGTGGAGCGTGTGAAGCAGCAGATCTAAAATAGCTGGATTGGTTGGGTCGGGAAGGAAATCATTAAAAGCAGGAAGCAGGTGCAGAACAGAACCTGGCAGGAGCAGGATTTTTTTAAGAGTTCTGTGCAGATCTCTAATGTGATGCTTCTTAGTGAGGCACCACCACCAAAAAAAGTTCGCTTCTTGCACACCTTCCAGCAATAGCAGGCATACATAGACACGCTGTTTCCACTGTAGCTAGGCTTTCCATAAGTAGCGCTCATAAGACATCTGCATTATGACAGGATTAAAAATTCTATAAACAGCACATAGGCTAATGTACGCATTTCACAAAAGTTATTCCAATTAAGAGCACCAACACATGTAAACACCATGCTGATTAGATAACATCTCAGTATCCAATCAATATCATTCAATCAGAATGATATCAATTGGAATGACAAAAAGTGTGCCTGTAAATGTGGCTACAAACTTTCTTTGCTCTCAAAACCGCTGCAGCTTTTACAGGGCTAAAACGAGAGTGTGCGTCTGTTCACGGCTTGTCAACAAAGCAAATGTGCGAAGCAGCACTATTTTGCGTACATAAGCACACATCCAAAAAATTGACTTTCTCTCAATTTAATGTACACATCAACATCACATGCGCTCAATTTATTCGCTAATTACAGATGCAATGAAAAGCAAGGGCCCTTTTTTATCTTATATGATTGATGCAGATGCAATAAAAATGTTTGTTGGATGCTGTTGTTTAAATCATCAATAAACAAAGCATTTGGTTAAATAATGTCTTCTCCTTTCGGCTGTTCCCTTTTAGGGGTCACCACAGCGAATCATCTGTCTCCACCTAACCCTATTATCTACATCCTCTTCCCTCACACCCACTAACTTCATGTCCTCGTTTATCACATTCATATACCTCCTCTTTGGTCTTCCCCTTTGCCTTCTGCCTGGTAGCTTCATTTCTAACATCCTCCTACCAATATATTCACTATCCCTTCTCTGTACATGTCCAAACTACCTTGACCGGAGCTTGTTTTACACCAAGATGGCGGCGTCCACAGTCGCAGATGAGGACACGGTCGAGTTGCAATCGCTGCAGGCAGAACTAGAGGCCGTAGAGAAGGTGATCCAG
>JAZGTI010003838.1:0-29974 GCA_036877585.1 Botia kubotai
CTGTACTGTGCTATAATATAATGTACTGAACTGTACTGTACTATACTATAGACTTTTAATGTACGTGCATTATTGTACACACAGGTTGTTTTTAAGTATGTACAAAATATTTTCTGTGATAACTGACAGTATGTCACAGATGTTAGTAAAAGCTTAAGTGAAATTCTCTCTCTCTTTCTCCCCCTTTACCCTCTCTCTCTCTCTCTCTCTCTCTCTCTATAAGGCCTTTAATAAAACTGAGCATCAGTTGGAAAAAAGATGGCGTTCTGGTGAAAAGTGGGCTGAGTGATTTTAACCGCAGACTGACCGTGTTGAGTCCGATGGTCAGTGATTCTGGATTCTACGAGTGTGAAGCTGTTCTGCGAAGCAGCAGCGTTCCCTCTGTTAGCGCTGGAGCATATCTGCATGTGCTCGGTAATACACACACACACACACACACACGCAGACACACACACTGGCATAACATTTCAAAACAGCTTTACACAAATGTTTTTAAAATGTAAATGTATACATTACACTGTTCATCAACCACCAACTTCTGTGTGAAGTGTTTAAAAATGCAAGACGTTTTAGATTCAAGGCCATTTATGTATCTCTGTTTCTGCAGTAGCAGTGCTCCAGACCAAAGGCCTTGTACAGAATGTTGTCGAAAATCCTATTTATTTGAAATGTACAGTATGGTCAGTAGTGCTGTAGTGCTGAAGGTCATATCCCCGACCTGCTTTTTCTTTGTCTGCTCTCAGAACCACCTCAGTTTGTGAAGGAACCAGAAAAACACATCACAGCCGAGATGGAGAAGGTTGTGGACATTCCCTGCCAGGCCAAAGGTGAGAGACTCCCGATCTTGAATCTTCTTGAAGTACTTTAAGGTTAGGAAATGTTTCTGTGCTGCGCAAAGTCACAACCAATCAGAATGCATTTGACGCTTAAAGTAGAGCCAGGCCTGTATGGAACAGGATATTGGACACATGAGATTTCATTGTAGGTGGAGCTTATCACTAAGCGACCAAGTGATCCAAGTGGGAAGTGTTGTGATTTATCGTCTTGTCACATCTAACCTTGTTAGGTTACATTTACTGTAAAAATTCAGATTTCACAGCGTACAGTTATTTCTTGCATTTTCTTATAGTGATTTCTTTTAATATCAAATCACCTCGTCCACACCTATATACAGTATACATACAGTACCTACTACAGTAATCTACTGTTTTATGCTTAACCCTTTGACGCATATGATCACACCTGTGAGTTTTAGACGTTCAGTGCTTCACATGATCAGCTGCTAAATGAATGAATGAAAATCCATAAATGAATGAATATTTTGGGAAGTTTTGAACTGAAAATACAAGCTGCCATTAAATCTTCACCTACATGCAGTAAACTGCAGCACGACACTGTGAAAATAATGTGACTGTGAAATAACAAGCTTTATGTGTCTCCATGGTAACTGGAACGTGATGCATTATATAATAACGGTCACATTAAAAGTGAAAGTGACGTATTTGTCGGATATGGTAACTCATACTGAAAAAACTCACGGTGGGAGAAAGGGTTAAATGTTAGTTTTGGTAATAAATATAAATTGTGCCTGCACATTATTTTCTAGGCTGATGTTTCATAAAATTGGTTAAGAAAATGCTCAGAATGTGGAGAACTATAATCTAGGCATCTTTAGAAGCTAAAATATAAAAATGCTTCGATTCCTGTCATTACTTCTGTATTATTTCATATTTTTCCTGACTTAAAAGTCAAAATTCACATATGTATTTTTTGTTAAATTCCATCTGTGTACTTGTGACACTCAGGTGTTCCTCAGCCTGATATTGTGTGGTATAAAGACGCAGTTCCCATAAGCCCCGTGAAGACCCCACGCTACAGAGTCCTGGCAGGAGGCAGCCTGCAGGTAAACGGCCTTCTGCCTGATGACACGGGAATGTTCCAGTGCTTTGCCCGCAACCAGGCCGGAGAGGTTCAGACCAACACCTACCTCGCCGTTACAAGTGAGTTTGCCCGTCTGCCTGGCTATATGGATTACATCTCTCCACTGTCTCCCTCTTTTACTCTCATACTCTGTTGCACAAATGCGTTTGGACATTGAAGTCTTCTGTCTCTCACACTGTCTGTTTCAGAAAAGCTTTTTGTGCCACAGCAACAATCCTTTCCTTTCCTCCAGTCTTCTCTTTCTTAGGCCGCCGCATTGCTTTTTTGTCAGTGTGCCGAGGCTGTGATTAATACCCTGTTGTGAGAGGAATAGTTAGAGAGAGAGAGAGAGAGAGAGAGAGACTGACAGAGAGACAGAAAAGAGATAAAGGGGCTTTTATGGAGGACTGACTGAGCTTATCTTGCCTCTCAGAGACACACAGAGCTGCTAAAAACACTACACACCGAATCTCGCTGCTATTTACCTCAGCTTACAGTGAACATCAGCCCCCATGTATCTTGCACGTGTAAACTTCTCCAGACTGCCTGTCTGCATTTCCCAGTGAATTGTTTGTTTGTGTATATCAGCGTTTTTATGCTTTTTGTATCTTTCTTTGTTCTTCTCTTGTATTTGCTGCTTTGGTTTTCGAGTCCCCTTTTGATTTATGTGAACTAAGCATTGTGAGCATTTCCGGGGCCGTCATCAGCATAAAAATATAAAAGCAGTTTTTTACCTTATACGCCAATAAATGAATTCAATTATGTCAATTTAATATGAACGTTACATCAAAAGCCCGTTCACGTTTTACAGTTTTCCAGCTTTCCAGCATGATTTTCTAAGCGCCACATTTTTAGGTGCTTTACCCAAAGTAGCATCTGCGACTGCACAGGCTGCAGACTCCCAATCACAAAGTTAGTAGCTCTGACAGTAGGAAAACTCCTTATGAATTAATTTGACCACATTTTAGGTAATTACAGCAGTAAATTAACACGACGAATTGACAGATCTAGTGATTTCCTGACACAAACAAATTTCTTAAAAGTTCCTAAAAGGTGTTTAAATATGTGTGTGTGTTTGTTGATGTTATACGTCCGTGTTTCTCATTCAGTTGGTGTTCATCTCTCAAAGGTATCGCCCCAAACATCACAGCAGGCCCTTCCGACAGCACAGTGATTGACGGAATGTCAGTTATCCTGCACTGCGAGACCTCGGGAGCTCCCCGTCCTGCCATCACCTGGCAGAAAGGTGAAGAACACACATCCCTCACCGTCCACATTGACATGCTCCCGAAAAACAACTACAAAGCACAAGATCCCAGGATGCACTTCACCTCACTGACACTCTGTTCCTCTCTTATATCTGCTGCTTCTGACTCCATAGCTACACTACTTTACTGCAAAGACTTTTGCCTTCTCCTGTCACAGGACATGGAAATGAATTTGTGATTTCACATAGGCCTCTATTATGCCTTTTTATCCTGTAGGTAATTTAGAGTGAGTCAGTTGTTCCAGACTAAATCACAGCACTCAGACTAAATCACAGTAAACTCACTCAGACTATTTTACTGTAAACTCACGCTTGTGGCTGGATATTCTATACAAGTTGTTACGTTGCTTGGCAACCGTCAGTAGCCTAAACATCTAATTAACTATATTTCTTGATAGAACTTTTTTTTGTACATTGCCGTCTTTCGTTTACAACACAAGTTATTCTCAACATGCTTTAAAACTGCTTTTACCATGGTAAAACCACAGTAATGCATAGTTTGTTGTTGCTTATAGCTTCATTTTACAACAGCTGGTTATTCGATCTTATTGCAGAGACAGAACCACTATTGTTTATATTTGTTAATGCCTTTGTGTGTGCATGTTTGTGTGTATGTTTGTGTGTATTTGATCTCTACAGGAGAACGCGTGTTGGCTAGCGGTTCAGTTCAGCTTCCACGGTTCACTCTCCTGGAGTCAGGAAGTTTACTCATAAGCCCCTCTCACATATCTGATGCCGGTACCTACACCTGCATGGCCAGCAACTCCCGTGGCATAGACGAAGCTTCAGCTGACCTCGTGGTCTGGGGTGAGTGTGTGTGTTATGTGTGTTTTGAAGTGTAGACATCACAGAAACAAATGCCTTTGTACTTATGTATGATGTGTTCAAATATTCCAGCTATGGATAAAGAGAATTGTGAGTGTGTTTGCATGATGTTTGTGTGATACACACCTGTCCTCACCTTCTCTTCTTCTAGCACGTACCCGCATCACAAATCCTCCTCAGGACCAGAGTGTAATCAAAGGAACCAAAGCCACCATGACCTGCGGCGTGACCCATGACCCCAGTGTTTCAGTCAGGTGCGACTTATGATTCAGGCTGCGTCCCAAATGAAGCACCATACACTGTGTACATATACTGTGCTATATAACACATGATACTGCATTGTGGCTGGTTGCCAAGGCTTTTCTCTGCAGTTTAGTAGTTGCTAGGGGGTCGGTTGCTGGCTTAAGTCAAAAGAGCCCACCTTCAGGGTCTTTGTTATTCCTGATCCTAGATACAGCCCAAGGCTCTCCAATGAAAGTCTAGGGGCACATTTTATTCCTGACGGGTGAAAATTGTAAGTGTGATCACTTAAAGCTGCAATCCGTAAATGTTACCTTTGTAGCACCATCTCTTGAAACGTAAAATGGATTCCTAATCAGATTCCAAAGAATAAAATTCATTTGTACATTTTTATTTCCACTGAACATTCCAGTTTATTCAGAAATTTTATATTCTAGAGCACACACATAATTTGTTGTTACTGTGTCTTTAAATGTCTCTGGTTCAGGTAGTCTGAAGATAATGAAGCTCAGCACAGTGAACTAACGAGCCTTTACATTATCTCAACATTCTTAACCAGACCACCACTCACACTGGCATGATGCCCTGCACAGATTCATGAAAGTCCTTTGAATCTGCCCGGAATCTCAGCACATTAGATCGGAAGTCTGCAGCCTCAGCCTTCTTCTATTAGAGCAGACTGGCAGAGAGAAGTGATTTGAGGGCTGCACTCAGAGTCTCATTAAAATCCTGAAAACTTTCAACGAGTTCCTCTCAATGAGAACAAGTGTGGACTTCACTCAGTGGTTTTTAGCTGATTCAGTGATGTTAGACTCTCTCTCTCTCTCTCTCTCCCTCTCTTCCTTTCTTTTTACTTTCTGTCCCCCATACTCCATAACCTCTTTTCAAACACCCGTGGCGGCTTCTTATTTCGTAAAGAATGACGGATTAGTAGGAGGGGTAATTGTGTTGAATGAAACCAGTAATTGATAACAGCAGTAAAAGGATTTCCAACAAGCCGGACCATGATGCAATTAATCACGAGTGTTTGTGCATGTGTTTCCAGCGTGTGTGAGGGAATTGTATTGATTGCACGAGGTTGGGCGCATCTGTTAGAAGCTTCTGATGACCTTGGATGTTCCCTGCACACTATACTGTGTGTTTATGATAAATGTTCCATGTAGAAACTATCGATTAAACGTGCTGTTTTATACACTGTTGTTATACCATAGCTGGTCCTAGATCGGCGATGTGAGGTAATCCATTCAGTAAGTGTAAAGTAATGCATTAATGCATTATTTGATGAAAATATTAAAGGAACATAACTTGGTTTAAGTTAGTAAGTTTCAGTTCAGCAACTTAGTTTTAATTTAAAGACGATATGATATCAGAATTGACCCTGTTTACTTCTTTAATAAATGTCCCGTACATGATTTATGAAAACACATAATTCCCAAGATTTAAAAAAAAATCGTTCATAATCTTTCATTAAAATATAATAACGTTCTTCCCCGCTGATATGACACTTATTTTCTGCTTATGTAAACAGAGCTGGACGGACAGGGAGAAGTAATATTAACCATCAAGAATATGGGATTCTTGCCCTTGTTAATGTCACAATGCTCGAGTGTTGTGGGTGATTACTGGGTTGTTTTTTGTGGTTTTTAGGATTTTACATAAGAGCTCACCCCATGCCCCCTAGTGACCACCCCTCTGGTTCACTAGATAGGGCTCAAGTCTGTTGTGTAGTGTAAGTCAGGGGGATTTTTTTGCCTTTCTTCATCCTCAAGAGAAACAGCACAAAAATCATCTTCGCTTATAAAAGTAACAGCACACTGTGATACCAGCTTAGCAAGCAGCTTTAATATCGTCACAGCTTTACATTTCAGTGAATTCAGTGAAATTCGGATAGATAATGTTCTGCCATGTGATACTGTAATTTCCACTGAACTTTTTTTATTTAACTTAAATATGAATTGCATTGTGGTAAAACAGTTAAATGTAATTAGTTTCATGTTGTCAGTACTTAAAATGTAGACTTGTACAAAACACGTGTGTTTCGTATGTGGGTGTTGTGTTCGATCAGGTTTGTTTGGGAGAAGGACGGTCAGGTGATCATCCCTCAGTCATCACCGCGGCTGCGTCTGGACATCAATGGAACGCTGCACATCTCTCAGACCTGGTCAGGTGACATTGGCACGTACACCTGCAGGGTGACATCAGTGGGAGGCAACGACTCCCGCAGCGCGCACCTACGTGTGAGGTCAGAGATCAATGCTCCTTCCCATCACCCATGTTCTTGATCTATGCAGCCTCATCTCTTTTAATCATTGCTTTTTGATTTGTTCTGTCTCTCTGCGAATTGTATCTCATTCAGATTTTCAATATCGCTGTTCATCACCTCATTCTTTATTTCTTCCCTCTTTTTCTACTTCGTTTTTGCAATTTTTAATTCAATACACAGCAGTTGTTGTTTGCCCTTGTGTTTTTTATTTTTTTGTGCATGTCTATTCATTATCTATTTCTTACTCTCTATTTTCCTCTCTCTTTCCTCAAATGTGCTTGACTCAGGCTGTTTTGTCATCTCCCATTTAATTTTTATGTCTGTGATCAATTGATAATTTCACAATCCTTTCACGTGAACTGCTTTATTTTCACTTTTCTTCACTGTCAGTGATACTGTACATTTTCTCTCTTTTTAAACTCTTCTGTCTGTATTCTCCTTTTCTCACCCTCTTAAAACGTATTTTCTCTCACAAATTTGTAACTGAACAATGTTGCGCTGTTAAACGATTTCTTGTTTCTTGTTTTGTTCTTCTTTTTGCTTCCTTTACCTTGCTATTGATGTGCCCGATGTGATTCAGTTTTCAACAGCGTTTCTAAAAAATCGCTTACTGCTCTTTTGAATACTCACAGTGCAGTTCTGTTTTAGCACATTATGTTTAGCACCTGCATCGTTAAACTGGATTAGTTGTTACTAAAAGTGGTGCCAGTGTGAATCCCTGCTGAACAGTATTGCATTGTTGAGCTTTTTTTGCTCCTTTTCTTTTCATTGGCTCCATTAGCTATTTTTATGCCTGTTTTAACAGACATTCACAGTGAAATAATGTTGCCTAGAGCTTATTAAAGTAAAGACCGTCTCCATCTCTGTCTTCTTAAATAATGTACGACCCCACAGGCAGTTGCCTCATGCCCCTGAGAACCCCAGTGCAGTGTTAAGTACCACAGAGAAGAGAGCCATTAACCTGACGTGGGCCAAACCTTTCGATGGCAACAGCCCGCTCATCCGCTACATTCTGGAAGTGTCTGAAAACAGTGAGTAGTGAAATTAGTAGTTCACCCAAGGACACCTGATATTTGGGCCATGGGCAGGTTATTTAAAGTGTATTTTTTGTAGTTATGAATTTTACTGATGATGTTCTGAAAGTTGTATTACTGGAAGACTGAAGTCATGTAATAGTGTAATGAATAGTTTCAACAAACTAATTGATATAGTAAATGATGCTGTGGAGGTTCTATTAAAGTTTTCCTGAAAAGCTGTTTTCAAGAAACCTGTAATTAATGAAACACATTCTTGCTGATGATTGACTGTATAAGGTCATCTGCATAATAGGAATACGGTATTATTATTAAAGGTCATTAACATTTAAAAAAATCTGACTAAATGTTTTAATGATATTCCTGCAGCTTAAAATGGCTCGCCATTGGCACATGAAAAGTTGAAAAAGGTTTTCTATGACATCACTCTCACGATCCCTCAATGGAACCCTGTATTTGTTTTAAATAAGTGATTTGGTTCTTTATATATCTTAAGGCTTGTTTCCTCATCATCTGCTCTACCTAGATGCTCCTTGGACAGTTTTGTTGGCTAATATCGAACCAGAGTCCACTGCTGTGACCGTCAACGGTCTGATCCCAGCGCGCTCCTATCAGTTCCGCCTGTGTGCTGTCAATGATGTTGGCAAGGGCCAGTTCAGCAAGGAGACCGATCGGTAAGCTGATCACAGGGTCCAAAAGCCTGCCAAGTATCATAACTTTGCCCTGTTTGACCATAAAGATAACTCAATCACTCTGTCACAGCATGTGAAAATTGCCTTCGTTCTCATGGGCCATAAGGGTTCCTGTGTATATAAGAGGATTTATCTGTCTGTCTGCTTTGTCTGTGGGTGTGTGTGTGTGCGCACACAGTTTTATATTACTGGAATGTCTGTGAATGTGTGTAACTTCCAAGGACCCGTGTATTTAAAGCCCTTGGCTGTTTGGAAGCTTTCAGACACTTAGACATTTGACAAATGCCCCCATCAGAATGGACACAAATCCCTCTGATTCTCCTGAGGTTTAAGGAAAATCTCATCTAGCCGAGATAATCCCAACTCAGGAGACACAGGATGAACCAGCAGCGTGTGTGCGTTTGTGATCACTGTGCTTTATATATACAGTACTCTAGTGTATCTGCCTTTTATTTGTTTATCTCAGCCATCGCTCATTCTGACAAGACTGAATTTGTATAATGTTAACGTCATATAAACCGAATAGCACCTTCTCTCCTCCAGGGTGTCACTTCCAGAGGAACCGCCCAGTGCACCCCCCCAGAACGTCATAGCCAGCGGGCGCACAAACCAGTCCATCATGATCCAGTGGCAGCCGCCACCGGAGAGCCATCAAAATGGCATTCTGAGAGGATATATCATCAGGTGAGACATGATTACTCGTGTTACATCATGTCTGAAGACTTTTAGTATCTAACACCCCTTTCCAATTGTATTTAAATAACTTCTTACACTCTACAGAAGCTTTGAGGGTAATTTCATTGCGTTATATTATTTCAAGGCTACTCCAGGATTTCAGAGCTTCTGGGTGTTCTTTCCTGTTGGGGAATTAATAACAGTCAAGTGGAGTTTTTGTTCTTATATATGTCTTTCTGTTCATCATTGTGAATAGCTAAAGGCCTTGTTTGGCAATGCAAATTAAAGTAATGATGCCTGACTTCGCGTTACATCCAGTGCTCCTCTGAACAGCGTAGGGAACAGCGTAGGAAACGCTAAAGCTGGATGAAATTTCTAAAGTGGTTCTATATTACCCTCTGTTGGTTGCTGACGGTATTGCCCACATTAAAAAAGTTCCGATTTCAAAGAATAAACGATAAAGTGTCTTTTTTCAGATGTTATCAGAGAACTTCAGACGGGGTTATCTCATCTGTCAGGGACAGTCAAAGCTCTCTGTTCGCTAAGGTCAGACAATCTTTGCATCTGTTCTCACAGTGATAACATAAACATCCACTAATCTCAGGTATCGTCTGACTGGCCTGCCTGTGGATATCCAGTATAAAAACATCTCCAACCCTGATGTCACAAACCTTCTCCTGGAGGATCTCATCATCTGGACTAACTATGAGATTGAGGTGGCAGCTTATAATGGAGCAGGACTGGGCGTCTATAGCCATAAGGTCACAGAGTGGACGCTCCAGGGAGGTGAGGACTTACTGTACATCAGATTGGTTTGTCATTAACAAGCTTTTATTAGTGCTGGGAATGTAAAGGTTTTATGTTAACTGTAATATATTTGTCTATATAATGGGGTGAATGGACATCTCACAGCTTAATTCTGATTGGATGAGCCGTGTTCCAAGCCACTGTAAAACACAGATCAATGCATGTTAGTGTCCGTTAGTGTATGTTATATATAATGTACAACGTTGCTTGGCAACCCCGGACAGTTAGGCTAATGAAATGGTGGTACCTGGTGGTAGAATGGTTTTATTAGGATTAATTATATTAATAAATCTAACAGTTTATTGAGGGTTGCTGTGTATATCATATTGATAACCCAGCAAGGAGCTGTGCTTTACATCATGCCTAATTACACAGGGTAAAATCACTGCAGCCTTTTGTTGCTTTAAATTACTGATCTACTACACTAAAGATGTATAAGAACTAGCTATCATTTTTCATCGACTCTAGTTTAGTAAAGTTTAGTAACTTTAAAGTTTAGGACCTACTACCATAAAAAAGTCACATCTTTTCTGTCTCTGTCCTCCTTTTTCCATTGTACCTGTCAATCAGTTCCCACCATCGCCCCGGGAAACGTGCAAGCAGAGCCCGTCAACTCCACCACGATCCGATTCACCTGGACAGCCCCGAACCCCCAGTTCATCAACGGTATCAACCAGGGCTACAAGGTAAGAGAATGAGAATTCTCCGTCCTGCACTTTTGCATCAAGAGCTGAGCCACTGAAATAAAAATGCATTCAAATCAGCTTTATTTTTAGGTTCATTTTCAGGAGAGATTTCACACAAGGATGTTTGTCCTGCTTTTACCTCTTTGCGGTTTTGCTGAGAGAGCCGGAATTGATCAGCTTGTCGCTTGTGTTCTTTATAACCAGATTGTATTTGGAAAAACTGTTTCAGGACATTCAGAAAATAGACACAGTCAGTCTGATGCATTAGTCTTAATGGCTTATTAGGCTGGTTTATGCTCAGTTGCAGATTTCAGCAGCTGGAATCGGAGGCAATACTTGTGGGCAGGCACTTTTGTTTCTCTGCTAGCTTCTTCTGGAATGTTCCTCCAGCTTTCATTCCATCTTTAATGCCCTCAGAGGAGAGTTTCAAGCATCTATAAACTTTGAAATGCCAAATAATCCACAACGGTATAGGAAGTGAGGGAACCCGTGACGGTTCAGTTTTTCTCAAGAGGAAAATTCACAAAGAATGAATTGAGTCCTGTGATAGCATTGGTTATGTGAAGCCATTCTCCGCATTGTTTCAGCATCCAATTCACCAAAGGAATTATGCAAATTGGTTAATGGCGCGAACACAGGCTACAAAATGAGTGTTGATCGTGATTTGCACAGGGCAAGTCCCCTGTTTCACACTGGTTCTGAGGGCTTTTTTGTGAAGAATGCCTGTGAAGACTACTGTAATATGGTGTGCTTCGCTGGGACTTCGCTGGACCCTGATATGAGAGGGGCCCCTAGACACAAGTTTACACTGCTGAGTATATGGTGGTTGGGGCCCATCCTTATCATTTTGTCCAGGGCCCCATGAATTCTATTCATTTTAATCCAGTCACCTGAATCTGTTTTTAACATGTCGAATGACTACACCACCCATCTGGATACATGCCCTGTTACAGCCCTCATCTCCATCCTTCAATTATCATGATGAATTACTGCTGCACTAGAAAAAGTACACACACATAAACCTGTTTTAAGTAAACCCGTTTACATTTAGCTTTCTGTGAGCAGTAAAAGCAGCACATTAACAGCAGTGCTGATGTCCGTGAATCCCAATCATTCTATAATAAGTATCATTTGCGTTGAAAGAATAACAATGAGTTGATTTAAACATTCAAGTCAGTGTGCTGCGCTTTGGGCTGATATACCATAACCGTTTAGCTAATTTACCCCTCAGGGTTTTATTTATTTATTTTTTATTTAGTTGTTATTTTCTATTTCCTTCAGATAAAATGTGTAATTTCTGTGTCATTAGCGTAACCACAACCCACTTGCTTTCTCTGTCTGCCATTGGTCATGTAACAGGATAGCCCCGCCCCAAAATCACACAGTTGGTTGGCCAATTTTGCTCAGTCAGGCAGGTCAGAATTCGTAAACAAACCAATATTTTGGCACGGAGGGAGTCAACCTATGAATGGCCTACACACGTCACCTTTAAGGTGTTACTAAAGAACACATGCATATGCATTCAAAATAATATGAAAGCACAATTTCTATTCAGTCTATTTCCATATAATTTGTTTATATAATGCTTACCTGTTGGTTTTAGAAATGGTTGAGTAAAATATGACTTAAATCTCCATTTTTAAGCTGTTGGCGTGGGAGCCTGGAAAAGAAGATGAAATGACAATAGTGACAGTTCGGCCGAACTTTCAGGACACCGTGCATGTGGGCCACATTACGGGCTTGAAGAAGTTCTCTGAGTACTTCACTTCCGTGCTCTGCTTCACCACACCAGGAGACGGACCCCGCAGCCCTCCACGACGACTGCGCACACACGAAGACAGTGCGTTCAGTTTACACACACGCTTTACAATATTAGTTTAGATGTTTGTAGCATTCAATTTCAAGAGCCGGTAGGAGACAAGAGAACATCTGACCCTTGTTTACTGGACACAGCATCTCCTGGTAAACCACATCTGTAAAGGTTGAAGGGCTCATCTCTGTCTTCTGTTTTCAGCCCCTGGTGCTGTAGGTCACTTGAGCTTCACTGAAATCTTGGACACTTCTCTTAAAGTCAGCTGGAGAGAACCAAATGAGAAGAATGGTGTTCTGACCGGTGAGTTTCTCCTCGAGTTCTTGTGACTCCAGGGACCTTCTCTGATGCCTCATAATGTGTTTTTGTCTTCTAGGTTATCGTATATCTTGGGAGGAGTATAACCGCACTAATACCCGGGTCACACACTACTTGCCTAATGTTACTCTGGAGTACAGGGTTACTGGACTGACAGCCCTTACTACGTACACCATAGAGGTGGCCGGAATGACCTCTAAGGGTCAAGGCCAGCTGTCATCTTCAACCATCTCCTCAGGTGTACCACCAGGTAAAGGCTTAGAATGGTTCACACACACAAAGACACATCCCTCCACCAGACATTTAGATCTCCATTGATTTAAGTGCCTCCATTAAAAGTACATCAGAGGGTTATAAAGTTCAACGTCCAGCTCTCATTATTACACCGACGCAGCACAAATGTCTGTCCAGAGCCACAGAGTAACTAACAGGAGGCCGCAGTCGTGTGGAGCTCACGATAACGACTCCCACAGCGGTGATCGTTTCTACTTTACTGCTTCATTAGACTGTCTATGGCTTCCAGACTCAACTGTGTCTACACATTTCAAAGTAAACACAGACGTTTAAAGATGTATGAATCAAGAGCGGTCACAGTGTCTCAACATGTTACCCGACGTTATGCAGACCCTGCTGTTCTCCAGCCCTTTCCACAGCGTTTCAGTGGAGACATATTTCATCTTGGGTTAATAAGCTGGAAAACAGCTGTGAATGTGGAATGATTTGTAACACCTTTCTTGTTCATTTCCAAACGCCTTCACACAGATATTTAACTGGAGAAACATTTTTTGACAGATTTTAAAAGGTGTTTGCTAAGGCCGTGATCCAAAACAGGCAGAAACTGCATAACAATGTGTGTGAAGATATCAGAACACCCCAACATCCTAGCAACTGCATAGCAACAAGCTAACAACCACCCAGAACAGCCTTGCAACCACATAGCAAGGCAACTACACCGAACAGAGACTCATATTGTGCAACTTTCTATTGTGATGTCAAAGTCAGGTTTTCAGATAAAATCTAATTAGAATTTAACCAAATGCCTAGAGAAAAATAAACAGGAGGGATGGTTCATTTTTTAAAACAAACCTGTATGACCTAGAGAGGGCGCTACAGCACAGCTTAAGTGTACTTGAACAGTTTATTAGCATTATCTTCCTGTCCAGGATATGTTACCGCTAACCTAAAAAGTGTGTTTTAGACTAGATTGCTTTTCTCTCTCGTGATGCAGAGCTTCCCGGCCCTCCTACAAATCTGGCCATCTCCAACATTGGCCCTCGATCCGTAACACTGCAGTTCAAGCCAGGCTATGATGGCAAGACTTCAATTTCTCGCTGGCAGGTGGAGGCCCAGGTGGGTCATTCTTTATCCAAGGGAGCATAACTTCCAAAATTGTGGAGTAGTTCTTTCCTTGAAGAGTTGCTTGAGTCTTTTCTCACCTCTGCTCTCAGGTTGGTGTTGTGGGAGAGAATGAAGATTGGGTGATGGTCCATCAGCTGGCCAACGAGCCTGATGCTCGCTCTCTGGAGGTCTCCGGCCTCAACCCCTATACATTCTATAGGTAACACAACATTTGCTCTGTAGTAAAATCTTTGCACTCTCTATAGGTAACACTTATACATTCTTAACATTCTTTACATAATAGTTTTAATTTGAAACCATATTGATTCAGACAGCTTTTAAGCATGTATCCATAATCAGATTAATTTTTAACAAGTCAATAAATTGTTTTTAAATATGTTAATGAAATAAGGCCTCAAATTGGGAAATTCTTATATGTGTGAATATCTTGAGTGAAGTGTGGGGTTGGATTTGCAGGTTTCGTATGCGTCAGGTGAATATTGTGGGTACCAGTCCACCCAGCCAGCCTTCCAGAAAGATCCAAACCCTACAGGCTCCTCCTGATATGGCCCCGGCCAATGTCACCCTGCGAACAGCCAGCGAGACCAGCCTCTGGTTGAGATGGGTGGTATGTGGAAGAATATATTCACCTATGTAGTGTGACTACACACACATTCGATGCACATAACTCTGTTCCTGCTCTCTCTCTCTCTTTCTTGTTCTCTCCCCCACCTTCTCTCTGTCTGTGTGTCCATCTTTCTGTCTGTCTATCTCTGTACCTTTATGTCTCTCACTCTTTCTCTGTCCATCTGTTTGTCCATATCTCTCTCTCTCTTTCTTTCTCAGCCTCTCCCTGAATGGGAGTACAATGGGAACCCTGATTCTGTGGGTTACCGTGTGCAGTACAGCAGGACAGGAGCTCAGTCCAAAGCTCTGCTGCATGTCATTGCAGACCGTCTGGAAAGAGAGTTTACCATTGAAGACCTGGAGGAGTGGACCGAGTATGAGGTCAGAGTTCAGGCTATCAACGGGATCGGAGCGGGACCCTGGAGTCAGCCTGTACGCGGCAGAACCCGCGAGTCCGGTAAAAAAGGGGAATAAATATACACTATATATAATGAACTACTAATGTCTAATTTCTATTAGTGTGCAGTCACAGGTGTGCATACTGTGTACTAGCTTTTTTACAACAGACTCAAATGTGGTTTATCATAATTAAAATGATATTTTAGAGGCAAAACTATCTGTTTGAGATTGAACTTGAAATATTTTGCATTGTTTCCATATGTTAAGTTTATGCATGTCTTAAATCACTGCACATACAGTACGCGGGCACATGATTTCCTGTTTGAACTTAAATAGGCACAGATCTGTGGGGGGAGTTAAGTCCTCATTCATCATATATGCTCAATGAGAAGCTAACCTGACTTCCTCTGGACCACCTCTATTTCTTCTCTCCCTCTTTACCTCCTTCCGCTCAACTTGGTTTCCGTGGCTACCAGAGTTGGGCTTGAGATGAATAAATGGGTGTTGAGGAAATTGGTAACACATGGGGTCATACGCATGACTCCCCCGTTTTTCTTTAGCCAATCAAACTCCTGCAGTTCTGTATACAGTGTCTGGGGATTAGTGCCAGAGAGTGATTCTCTGGGCTACATTCCCAATAATGGTCAGAATCTGAAGTTTCTAGGCTTGTGTATGTAGTGAACTAGTGAACACATATTTCAACTCCATTTGGGACTTGGAATGCATAGATGGACCAAGAGAGGCTGGATTTTAGCCAGTGCATTCTCTCTATACAGCAGGACTGTACAAAAGAAAAACATGTTATGCGATAATGTGTTAAAAAATGTGATATGCAATGTGTGATGCAATAATGCTTTCAATTGGTAAAATCAATTGTATTCAAATATTTTAAAACCGAAAATTATGTACCCAAAACATCAATACAGTTTCTGATAATAATCTCTCTGCTATCTGCATCGACCTGCTGTACAATTGACCATACATTACATTTTTAAAGTGTTAAAACTATTCAGTTATTGCAAACCATTGTAATATGCACATTGCGATATTTTTATCATTTTGGTATATTGGGCTGCCCTAGTGTACTGCAAAAACTCTTATTATTTTTCTCTTCATCTGGTGTAATGCAGTCCCCTCCTGTGGCCCCACCAACGTCTCTGCATTTGCCACCACCTCCAGCAGCATTCTTGTTCGCTGGTTTGAGGTTCCGGAACCCGATCGGAATGGACTCATCCTGGGCTATAAGGTCTGGGAAAACCTTGAGGAACAAGTTTAATAACAAGAATTTGAAGTTTGTAGTCAATATGAAATCACATTTGGCTCAGTTTTACTGAATTAAATCATGTTTATGCTCCTATTATACACAATTTATCAGTGCATGATCTTTTGTCAAAATAACGATAACTTGAATGTCATGGTGTGGGCAAAATAACGTGAGCCAATAAAATTATAGACGAACATTTAACAGTCCAATCAAACCCTGACAGAGAGAATCAAACCCCGCCCTACATCGTTTCCCATTGAGTATTGTTTCACTCAGAATTGTCACATGACAAAATTGAAATGACTTGTCTTTAGGTAATTTTTTGTTTGTTAATTTATCTGTCACTCTCCACCTCTCTCTTAGGTGGTGTATAAGGAGAAAGACTCTGACTCTCCTCTTCAGTTCTGGCCAGTGGAAGGAAACGCCACCCATAGTGTTCCGCTGACTGGACTGGGAAAGTACGTTCTGTATGAGATCCAGGTTCTTGCTTTCACTCGGATTGGAGATGGCCGCCCCAGTTCTCCTCCCATCCTGGAACGCACACTCGATGATGGTGAGCATACTAACATACAAAGACCACAAGTTAACATTAGACTGATTTTAAGATGTTTTATATTGTTTGTAAGACATGGATATAAGATCTTATGGTCAGATTTGAGGTAACATTTTTGCAATATCAATGTAAATTGTATGTGTTGTCTTTAATAGACAGTTGTCTTTAATAATAATTTCAATCTACATGTTTACATTTGAAAAGCATGTACAGTATAATAGCGTATAATGTTGTCCTTCAGTTCCTGGGTCACCTGTGGTCATTCTGTTTCCTGAGGTGAGGACCACCTCAGTCCGACTCATCTGGCAGCCACCGTCTCAGCCTAATGGCATCATACTGGGTAAAAGAGTTTATTTGCTTAGCCCTCATCACATACGCACAAACCCATCGCATAGTATTACTTCTGAGAATTTAGAGCTAATTTTAACAAAAAAGAGCTATTACTTGCCGTTACTCATTTGCTTTAAGTGGCCCATGGTATATTTGTTTTGCTTTAGTTCATTAGCTGTGTGTTCCTCTAATCATGCAAGATGTTTTGCCTTGCTTTGTCATGCAAAACATGTTACGTAATCCATTCCTTTAAACTATTTTCCTATTTTGATCTCTGTTTTATTATTGGTTTCATTTCCAGCCTATCAGATCACGTACCGCCTGAACTCCACCAATAGCAACACAGCCACCTTTGATGTTCTGAACTCCAGTGCGCGGCAGTACACGGTCACCGGACTGAGGCCAGAATCTGTCTACGTGTTTCGAATTAGAGCGCAGACACGCAAGGGCTGGGGAGAGGCGGCTGAGGCTTTGGTGGTTACCACTGAGAAGAGAGGTAATGCATCATCACACATTAAGAAAGCAGGACCTGGTCCGAACTAAACATGAGATGAGTGCATGTAGGTTTTTTGTTTACATGATTTAATAAATATGGTCTGATTTGAACCCTCATCCAACAGGCCGAATGTAGGCTTAAAACTACGCTTTAAGTTAATGGCACATACCAGATCGACAAGAGGCTCTAAAAATTACATTTTCAATCTTAATGGGCTTTACTGGGAGTCTGAACATCACAAATGAAATTTGCATTGTAAAAAGTATCTGATGGTTTATTGGACATTCTTCTTGTAGTGAACATGTTTTGTTCTCGCCTAGAAGTTCCACATCTCTATTTTATGATTGGTAGGGATCTCTAATAGTTAAAATTTGACTGTCAAATACAGTTTTGTGACATTGGTCATTAGATAATTTTGTTATTTAGTAGTAGCTTAAGAAGCATATTTTAAATAACATCACAGACACCAAAAAAATTCGGTCTGGGTGCCCTTTTTGCTGTTGATTATCTGATAATATTGACATCTGTGTTTCCCACTCTTTCCACTCACTCTACCCATGTCCCTGACGCATCACTGTTAGTATAAACTCACTGGTGGAATAGGTCTTAGGGTCATATGATCAGGTACATTTTTCAAGTGTGTTAGCTTGTCCATGTGTCTGAATTGAGATATTCAGAGTCCAGTGAGGCTGAGTAAAAAACAAATCAATCCTCTCTCCAGCCAGATCTGATCTGGTGTGGTCTGAGACGTCTGGCGGAAGTTCTGCTGCGCTGGTTTCCACTCAAGCGTAGACACATTCCACCTCCAGAACATCATAATCAGACCTTGGCGTGTTTATGCACTGATCCATTGAGAGTTCTGAGGTTTTGTGTGGTTGCATAATCTGAGAATCATAAATGCACTGCAATCTCATGCATTTTTCAAAACATCCCTGTGCTGTGCAGGATAATATGTGCAGTGAAGCTGTGATTTTATGTACTGTCTGCATTTTGCAGAAGCTATTGTGCTTTGTAACTGGAGTTTACTAAACTATAAGTATGTTTCTTTAACGCTCCATAATGCTACACTGTTGGAAAAAGTCTTCTGAAACATACCTGAGCTGGAAGCATCGATACTTTAAGTTAGTTAGCACTGCATTAAAACTCTGGAAACAGTTTTTACACTTTATTCTTGATTGACCTTTGACCCCCAGCTCGACCCCAACCCACCAGCCGTCCCACAGTGCCACAGGAGAATGTACAGGCTCGCAGTGTACTGCTGTCATGGGAACCGGGCAGCGATGGTCTATCGCCAGTGCGGTACTACACAGTTCAGGTCAGAGAACTGCCCCAAAAGAACTGGACGGTCCATTCTGCATCTGTCAGCCATGAGTCCAGCTCCTACATCGTGGACAGGTACAACAAAGACATAAGCTGGAAAGTCTTGTGTGACTGAATTATAAACGCTTATTCTTAATAGTGCAGTAAGTAACTGTTGATTGGCTGAATCATCTCCTCTGTTTTGACTTTACATTGAGTTGTTGTGACTCTGAAGAGTGTGTGAAAGGATATCCATTTCTTATCAGTTAAGATCTGAACACTCACTCTGTTTCAGACTGAAGCCCTTCACCTCATATCAGTTTAGAGTTAAAGCTACTAATGACATTGGAGACAGTGACTACAGTGATGAGAGTGAAGCCATCACTACACTACAGGATGGTAAGACGGCTCTCTTTCTCTCTTTCTCTCTCTCTCTCTGTCTTTGGATAAATGATTTATAAGGATTTTACAAGGTCTTTGAAGTGTACTTTCTGTATTCATATTGGTTTCACATGGTTTTGAAAAACATGATGGTCATGCCATTGAGTCATAAATACCATATGAATATAAAAAAAATAGTCACATGATTGAGATGCTTTATTTGGAACTGTGGCTTTATACAGTTTATATCGTCTCTGCATCATTTATGCTGAGGCCCTGTCACACACAAACACACACGCACACACACACACACACACACACACATAAAACACTGTATAGCCAATTCATTCTGTATGTGATCTCATGAATTGGCCATTATGCAGCACACAGATTCTATTCTGCCCTTATTATGAGAGAGCTGTTTTGTATCCCTGATAGCAGTCAAACATTTACAGCGAACCCAGGTGATGCTATTGTGTTTTAGAAATGATGTCATTGCTGGAGGGAATGGAATAAATGAGGTAATACAGTATCTCTGGTTGCTATGAGACTCAATTGTACCAAAGCGACTTCAGTGAAGTGAGACAGGCCTGTGCATAATGCCTGCAAACAATCCACCCCAACAAATCAGGCTGTAGGACAGCCCTGGCCGGTTTAGCGATGCTGTCTTTTGGGTGTTTATGTAGCACAAGACATTGTAGTTGAAATATGGCAGTATATTCACAAAGATGCCAGGAACCCAACTATATATCTTTCCCTCCTCCATTTATTTGTTGTTTTTTGTCTCTCCAGCTCCAGACGAAGCACCAACCATCCTCACCGTCACGCCACACACAACAACCTCTGTTCTGATTTGCTGGCAGGTAAGGGGGCGGGGCTTTTCTCTTTGTTTCTCCTCACAGAGTGCACCAGCTGAACCTATCCATCAACAACTTGTAATAACAGTGAAAGAGGGCAAAGTATGGATGTTAAACACATGCTCTCAAAGTCACCCCCAAATTACAGTTTGACAGGCCTCAGTCTCTGGTTCAGGGTTTTATCCGAGGTGGAAAAAGGGCGAGTGAACGGGCTCCTTCCCTGAACCCTTTCATTCATGCTTTATTAGGGGAAATTTCTTTGGCTTGCCTGAATGGTCGTTAAACTTGAGCTTAGAATTTGTGAAAGTCTGGGCTGTTGGATTCATCTGGTTTTGTCAAAGCATGCATCCAAGGTGAAGACGTCTTGCCTTTGGCTCTTAGCAACATACATCTGGGGATTTTATGTCCTGAGTTGACAAAATCATGGGTTCTGTGTTTACACAACTTGTGGTTGCTAAGACATCACAAAGTGCGATTCAACCCCAGTCACAACATCACACAGCAAATACTTAAAGGTCAAACTATTTCAATCAAAAAATACCTGTATTCAAGTTAAAAAACAGACTATAAGACATTCATTGGTCATTACCACTAAAGATTGTAAACACTTCTCTGTGAATGTTTTAGTGATGTTTTAATGTGAATGATTCTCTGTGAGTATCCCAACACAATAACATTATACAGAAATGATACACTTCACCTTTAATGGTAATGATGTCGTGTTGTTCTGTTGTCATCAGCCTCCTCCTGAGGAGAAGATCAATGGCATCCTGCTTGGCTTTCGTATCCGGTATCGAGAGCTGCTGTATGACAGGCTGCGGAGTTTCAGTGTCCACACCATCAGTGGTGCCTCACCTGGCTGGGCAGAACTCACCTGTAAGCACAACAACTTACATTAGTCGCAAACTAGTGACAGGCCTGACTCACTTGTGCCTTTAACAGTATAAAGAAAACAAAACATGTAACATAATTAGGTTGTATAAAGTCTTTGGTTTTAGTGTTATTTACATATAATTTCAAGAATACTAACTAAAATAACTAAAACCAATGATGATTTAAAATCAGGAAGATTTAATCATACTATGCATACAAATAATGATAATAAATAAATAAAATAATAATATATAAATATTATTAAATAATAATCATTTATATTTTAATGGTTATTCACATTAATATTCTAATATTTAATAGATTTAATAGATTAAAAGTTATTTTATATGTTTAATTTAGTTTCTCTTCCGCTATATTTTCTCTTTATTTCATCCTCTCCTGTAGCTCCATACAGCTTACGGAACATCAGCGAACCTTCACTCACTCAGTATGAGCTGGACAGTAAGTCACTTCCTGTTTCTTACCTTAGTCTCCCATTTTTTGCCTAGTCCATAAAACAGACACTTGTTTGTGCAATACAAACAAAGCCTTTCCTAAAAAGAAAATGCAGACTGAGTGATGATAAATTCAAATGGTTATAAGACCCTTTTTTATTTTAAAATATATGTGCAGGTTGAAGACAATTGAAAACCATGATAGAATTACGTTATTTTTTCATTTCTTTTAAAATCCATCACACCGTCTCTCGGCTGTGTGCAAATTAGTTACCTTGTTGCCCTTTAGACCTCTCCCTTTTTGTAATCTCACCCTCACTCTACCCTCACTCTACCCACACCTTTTCTAAACCATTCGGATCAAACATTTGAAGAACCATGGCTAAAATAGGGGGGTTTCGTGACACTTTAAGAGCTCAGTCTGGTTTTGTCTGGTTTCTCTCTACTGTTGACGGTTCCAGGAAGAGCAGTGTGTCAGTTGAGTTTAGATAAAGATAACCAGACATAACCATGACTAATCTCTTACTCTGTCTGGGACGTAAGTAAGGAGTAAAACACAGGTTTTAGTCAAAGATTCAGGTTTATGAAACACAGATTATCCACACAATAGAATATCAAATATGCAGCAAATTATACTTTTGGAAGTCTTTACTATTTTTCAGTCAATATCCAAACTGCATAATCATGCACAAAACATCCAAATAATGCAGAACTGTTGAACATGTATAACGTATTATATGTAGATGTTGTGTTTGAATCTAAGCTGCAGTTGTTGTTTGTGTGATTTTGTAGACCTTATGAAACACAAGCGCTATGAAATCAGAATGAGTGTGTACAACGCTGTGGGGGAGGGACCAACCAGCTCACCGCAGGAGGTCTTTGTGGGCGAAGCTGGTAATTTCTTTATTACCTTCTCTTCTTAATAATTGTCTTGCAACTATATAGCGAGGAGCAAACGTTTTCAAATACCATCCCACAGTTCCCACTGCCCCACCTCAAAATGTGATCATCCAATCAGCCACAGCCACTCAATTTGATGTTACTTGGGACCCGCCTCCACTGGAGACTCAGAATGGAGATATTCAGGGTTATAAGGTCAGACTCCATTGACTACAAGTTTAAATTCAATGCATAATTTCCTTTTGATGGTGCTACATTTGTTCAATTTACTGACCTTCCATAACTCACACGTTTGTCCTAATAGTTTATACTTTATCTATTTATAATTATGCATGCCATCATACAAGATTACATTCACTTTTGTATCTGTAGTTTTTTGAGTCCTTGCACGTAACGCCTACACATTGCAAACATTGATGCGATCGGGACATTTGTTTACCTTTGCAGATCTTCTTTTGGGAATATCAACGGAAAAATGAGACTGAGAAACTACGCACTCTCTTCCTGCCTGAGGGAGGGGTGAAGCTGAAGAATCTAACAGGCTATACAACCTACATGATCAGTATAGCAGCTTTCAACGCAGCTGGGGACGGGCCGCGCAGCCCACCAACCAGAGGAAGAACGCAACAAGCTGGTAAAGAACCTTTCTGTCCTAATCTGTGTCTTCTGGGGCTTCATGTGTATCAGCGTAGATAAAAAAATGCTTCCGGGGATTTCGCTAAGAACATGATGTACCAAGAACTGGAAGACCGTAATCATAGTGTTCCATAACTGTGATAACTCGCGCCGAGATAGCCCTTATTTTCTGGAAATTAACTTGTTAGAGGTCACAGTCCACGGTATTTCAGATGCAGTAAGACCACCTGGAGCATACAACCCATCAAAGCCAAACACAAAAAGATCTACAAGGATTGTGTGCATTCTGGAAATGTCTACATTTAGTCACAGAACCAGGGGCATGATGCAAACATGTGCATCGGTGCGTTAAAACATCTTAAAATGACAGACATCTGCCTCTGTCAAATACTACCCTAGTGCAAAACTAACACAGTCATACGTGCTTCTTAATGTCACCATTTGTTTTACAGTGGACACAAGGGGTCAAGGGTTGGAATGATGGAAGTGGTTCAGGGGGTTGGAATGATGAAAGCTATTTAAAATGATTATTTATTTGTCCAAACGTTTTGGAATGTGAACCAGCACCGAAAGCACAAATAACCAACAAGTCTCCAATCAATAGATTTTTCCAGCCCTTGTTTGGTTTGGTTAAGAGTTAAAATATTTCAGAGGAAGCTGTGACTAACAGAAAATGATTTTGCCTCCCGCTGCGCAGTTGATCCAGACAGTGCCGTCACTTTCAGACTCGTTGTGTCTTTTTGTCTCTATATAATGCCTGCTGTTGTCTCTTCTCCCAACAATAGAGACAGACAAATCATGACAAGTCATTTTGCTGTAGCCGTTTTGTGTTCTATTTTATGTAGCTGTTCTGTGAAGTATCTCAAGTCAGTCCCAGAAAAGGGAGACAAACAAGCGTGTCATAAAGCTTTAACACTGCCTGTATCATTGTCATTTAGAGTCTGTATGATTATCATTATTTTGCTCTTTCAGCTCCCAGTGCCCCCAGTTTCATCCATTTCAGTGAGCTCACCACCACCTCTGTCAACGTCTCCTGGGGCGAGCCGGTCTTTCCTAATGGCATCATCGACGGTTACAGACTTATCTACGAGCCCTGCATGCCTGTGGATGGTCAGTGTTTTTCCTGATTCTATTGTATTGATTCTGTAGGTCAGTCAAGGGTCAGTCATCCAATATTCAAACAAGTGAGTTGAAACACTTTTAGTGCTCAAGACCTACAACTTTCTGTTGATAGCAGTTTAATACAACTTGAGTACCACTTTTAGATTTGGTTTTTAGTTTTTTATTTCTTTTTCTTAGTATTACTAGTTAACCGTGAGTTTCATTCACATAGCCAGTTATTAATTACAGAATAGGGTGTGAAAGTGTGTTTGTGTCCAGGGATGTGGACTGGCAAAAGGGCACATGAGGGCATCTCCCTTCCAAAGCTGAAAAAGTCAGTGTTACAATCAGTCAGGATCCAGAAGTAACTTTAAGTTAATAGTGGATGAATTGAGAAAATTTACCCAAAACAAATATTAACTGCCAATTAGGTTTTACAGTCAATCCTAAAGTTACCTGGCAAGTTTAAAGTATTGGCCACAACCATTTTTTACTCATGTTTGGCTTCCCTGCTGAAAAAACTAAAACTAGCCAAAGCTGGTTGGCTGGTCATAGCTAGTTTAAGATGAAATGGCTGGTTTAAGCTAGGCCTCGTAGCCTCGTAACGCTGGTCAAGCTGGTTTTCCAGTTTTCCATTCTAATTTTTTTTATATCCCTTAAATAATATTGTGATAAAAATCTCCTATTTTGTATAGGAGAATGAAATGAGCTGGACAGCCCTCTGTGCGTATGTGTGAGTGCGTGTGTGTGTAGAGTCTTGTTGCCTGAACTAAATGCAGTGTGTTTGTCTAGAGTCCTCAGTGGCCTGTGTCGACTGTCTTCACTCCCCCTCCCCCTCAGGCGTCAGTAAGGTCGTGACAGTGGACGTGAAGGGAAATGCTCCCCTGTGGCTGAAAATCAAAGACCTGGCTGACGGAGTCACGTACAACTTCCGCATTCGTGCCAAAACCTTCACCTACGGTCCAGAGGTGGAGGCCAACATCACCACAGGACCTGGAGAAGGTTTGTCTGTATGCGTGTCTCTGTGTGACTATATAAGTCTGAGGAAAGCCTCTCCCTAATTCTTTTATCCTCCATTAAGGTTTTTTGTTAATTAAAAATGGCTTACAGCACCTTTAATCTCATTCTTGTAAGCTCATGAGTAACTCTTAACTTTTTCTTCCTTGTAATTAGGGGCCCCGGGCCCTCCTGGTGAACCCTTCATCTCTCGATATGGTTCCGCCCTCACCATTCACTGGACCAATGGGGATCCTGGACGAGCACCTATAACACGCTACGTCATAGAGGCCAGACCCTCAGGTGAGAATGTAATACATAGAAATTCTGAAAAGTTGGAGCCACGGAACAGCGGCTACCACATAGGCAGCTATGATGTTCATGCAGGCGGTCATGGTATGAATCTTGCATTCAGTTCCATTTGCCCCTGTTTCTGTCACCAGGTTAAAAGAATGACAAATAAAAAGAATGACAAATTTTCCAAAATGAAAGAAAAATAGACATTTGACAGAGAATAATAGATTGCTTTGGGATGCAGTTTATAGTAAAATAAGAAGTCAATATGCTTTGATATAGCAGGAAACTTCAGGAAACATCGGTAAACCCAAATCATTGAGCGTCAGTGTTTCTGACTTTTGAAGCCACCAGATCCAGACATAGCATGAGGTCTATTTAGCTCCCATATACAATCCTCTTAAACAATGAAGAGAGATTCCATATGTCTTGGTCTGGTAAAAACTTGGCTAAAGGCATTTGGTGTCACATGAAGGAGATTTTGATGTGAGCTCCCTGAATGAGACAGTGCAGATCAGATTACCTCCATGACTGAGGAGAAACCATGCCAACATAAGAACGCATTGTCTGGTGGAGGTGCAGATGGGGTTGATTTAAGAAACTGTGGGTGTATTAAAGACATTTGTATGATGTATCCCAGACTTTCGTTGTATGCAGTTTATGTGTACTGGAGGAGGAATGTTTTTTTTTTACTTTGAGGGTTGCCCAGAAGATCCCGCCCTGCCAGTTCTGGTACATGAAGTTCAAACCTCTTCTCCTAGTGTACAGATACACACTGGGTTTATGGAAACACATTAAAAATAACAGCTGCAATGTAATGTGATCTATTTTCACATATAGATCATTCAGTAAAGATGAAGCTGTGCTTGATGAGGTCTCGCCTCTGGCTTATTAGTCCTGGCAGCTGCTGCAGTATCACACCAAAAAATACTCCCATTTAACAGTCTGGGTGCTGTTAAAGGGATAGTTCAAAGTTAATGTTTGTTTACCCCCATGTCAGATTCATTGGACGTATGAAGGTTATGAAATATGTAGATTAATTTTCTATAATTGACTAGCTTTTTCTTTGTAAATATGGTATCAGATGAAGGCTTGTGGGACATCTTAATCAAGGACATCCCCAAGGAAGTGACATCATACACCTTCAACATGGATATCCTGAAACAGGGAGTCAGCTATGATTTCAGGGTCATCGGGGTGAATGACTATGGGTACGGGTCTCCAAGCCAACCATCACCATCTATATCAGGTTAGTTCAAAGCCTTCAGATTAGTTGTATTGAGGCACCTACATTAAATCCCTCAATAAAAGTCAGTTCTTCTAATGATACATGTGTTCTTCACATCCAGCACAAAAGGTGGCTCCATTCTATGAGGAATGGTGGTTCCTGGTTGTGGTGGCTCTTGTCGGCCTCATATTTATCCTGCTTCTAGTTTTCATCCTTATCATCAGAGGCCAAAGCAAGAAATATGCCAAGAAATCTGACTCTGGTAGGTGTCATAATCTGTCCGTTTGTTCATCCTTCTGTTCGTCTGATCTGTCTGTCTCTTTACATCCATCATTCATCCATCTTTCTCAGCCTGTCTGTCTGGTCGTTTATCTGTCTGCCTGTATGTTTGTCTGTAGTGTATTTGTTTATGTCTGAAACCGCATTGCTGGAGTTGTGATATCATCAGTGTGGAATGTGTGTGTAAGCATATGCTCAGCATTTCAGCGATGGGCATGCAGACCACGCTTGTGTTGCAGGGCGAAGCAGCCATGTAGGTCACTAAACACATTACACACATGGAGGGAGCACGGGAGGCCCAGTTTTGCATTGCACACATAGACACTCTCTCAAACAAACACACACACAATTCACACAAAACCACCTGCTAGCCCAGCACAGTGTTTCTGTTAAGTGACCTCGATAGCAATAAGTCTAACTGACCCTTTAAACTGTAGTGTAACAGATACTCTGACTCTCAGTCTTTGTGAATAACTGGAAAACTAGCCCAGATTTTGACATTTATATGCATTCAAAATAGATTGTTGTGTGTAGCTGTTAACTTTTTCACCCTGAAATGACGATTCTGTTATCATTTACTAACAAGAATGTAGGTTATGTGGTTTGTGGCTTCGTGGTTATGGTGACGGTTGGTCTAGTTGTTTTCCTTTCCAATTAATGCAGTTACACACAAAGCATATCTGACAGCTTATTGTGATGTGGTAAATAGAATTAAATGAAACATAATAGACCAACTGCTGCCGGTGGTCACATGATTTCTCCCTATCTGCATTCAGGCAACAACTCTAACTGTAACGCACTAACACACGGAGAGATGGTCAGCCTGGACGAGAGCCGCTTCCCTGCCCTGGAACTGAACAATCGAAGGCTGTCTGTCAAAAATTCCTTCTGTCGCAAAAATGGTGTATATACAAGGTCAGTATGAATGCCTATCCTGCAGGATGTCTATCTTTCTCATTTTCTTTCTTTCTCATTTTCTTTCTTCCTTTCTTTCTGTGATCACTGGCTTATCCTTTTAATAATCACTGATTTCCAGCAAAAATATGTGATGGATGAGGTTTGCTTTCCTCAACAGATTCTCCGCTCTTTTCATCATGCCTAGAACGTTATAAACAAAAGTGTGTCAATCCAAGCACTCAATCCAAATTAATAGCGTATAATATTTTCTGCCATAATACTTCCATAATGCTTCATCCAAGTGGCAGTAATTAAACAAAAATAGACAAAATCTGGGAATGTTTCATTCATCATGGAAAGATTTATGGAATTACCAAACAGCTATCTTCATTGGATCCTACTTTCCATCATAAAAACTCTCTAAAACTCTACAAAAGTCTCTTTTTCCACTAATAAGACAGTTTCCGTCTGACGTGTCCCAGTCTAAGTGAAATCACAGATTCTGGTTTATCACGTCACCTATACAGCCACCAGTCTGTCTGGAACATGATGATTTAACACAATATTCACAAAACTCCCATTAAAAAAACAAAACTATGTTGGGTGTTAATGTATTCAATATTAATTTATAAAAATTATATAATAGTTTTGTACAATTATATAATTAAATAATTTTCATATTTTAAGTTTTATTTATATATTTATAGAATATGCTGTATTAAAGTATGCAAAGGTTTAATACTTTTGGTTAATTTGTGTTAACTAATAAGCTAAAATTCCTAAATGCTGTAATATTTTGGTTAGATTGTGATATCAGTATTGTCATTGAATAGGATCCAGGTGCACCAGGTGTGCAGATCCAATCCCATCAGGGAGAAATCCACCCTATTATCACTCCTTGGTTCTTAGCCTCCTGTTGATTCAGACAGGGTCACCTTGAGATGGATCAAAGGTCTTCTGGTCTTTGAGGAGATGCCAGGTTCTTTTCTTTGGCTGCAAATTAAGGGGAAGGTGTGGAAGGAATGTGCAGATGAAGTTCCACAATCTTTGTTCTCTCTCCAATAGAACTCTGAGGTGCTGAGGAAAGTATACAAAAAACTCAGAGAATCTTATGGTGTGAGAAGGTGACATCAAAAATGAGTAGCATCAAAATGAAGACAAACAAAGACCATTGTTGAATATCTACTGCAAGATCTTTCTGCAGAACAGCAGATTGTTGGTTTAAGCATGCTGTACTTTAGTTATAACCTTAATATCCTATGAAATCATAGTTCAAGTTACATAACACAGAACACTCCACTATGTGACTAGATTTGAAGACTGCAGATAGCTGAGCAGGCATGTTTACAACACACACTCGCACACAGATTGCAATCAGCACATTCTGCAGGTCTTTAACTTTAACTATTCTTACACAGTGTTTGGAAACATGACAGCAGTTAGACTGTGCAGAAGCAGAGGCATCCGTGTTCAGACATGACAGCAGTTAGACTGTGCAGAAACAGAGGGATCCGTGTTCACTATCTGAGTGTGATAAACATAGGGTCAGAGGTGACATCACTCTCTCCAACTGTTGTATCTCAATCCTGAGTCTCCTGAGAGAAAATCAGTTGTTTCTCCTGAACAGCATGAAATCATAGATCCAGAATTTCAAAAGAGGTTTTTTGTGTTAGGTTTTGCTAAGTTTCCTGAATATGAAATTAAATATGACATAGAGTCTCCCAAGATCAGGTTGTCTAGTAACTGTTCAATTTAGAATTGTCTAGTTCTTAATACTCTTATTAATTATATACTTGTAATAATTGTAGGGGTATTCACTTTTACTGTATGTAAAAAGTGTCTCATTTTTGTCATTTTAGAGGAAACAGCTGAAAGTTGGTATATAAATGAAACTTAACAAGTGAAACATTAACTCTAGAAATGTGTGTTTGTTTGTGTGGGAAGGGTTACTTAACCATATACTGGGGACAAATTTTGTACCCAAAAGTCAGCAAAACCTGACAAATCTGAGCAAAGCTCAGATGTGTGTGTGTGTGTGTGTGTGTGTGTGTGTGTGTGTGTGTGTGATTCCACACATGACTGCAGGTTCAGAGTCAGCATGGCAGTTAGAGAACAGCACAAACAGCTTGTACACAAACAGACTGCAAACATCAGCACAACACAGATTCTTTGTAGATGTAGGGTTTGTTTTGGCATGAAACACCACCAGAGGCCAGAGCCAGAAAAACTGCATG
>JAZGTI010003839.1:1526-29974 GCA_036877585.1 Botia kubotai
TCTCAAAACCGAGCTTTTTTTTCTTTTTTTATGGGTTTCACAAAACAAAATTGAAATCTTTCCAAGTATCCCCTAGAACCTGCTTAAGTACCCCCAAAGGTACACAGAGCCCTTTAGAGAGTTAGTAAACAGCACACATTTTATTATTTGCAGGAGAAAGTTAAAGCTTTTGTTCGAGCAGCAGTGTAATTATGAAAAACTCATCAAAATCTCCAGCACAACTGGCAATTTGGTGCGTCTCATTACTTCCCAGTTGGTTTGTGCCTCTCTTTTCCAAGTGGCTTGATTATGGGATGTAATTTGTGATTGTTGATACATGTGGATTCATTCATGTTATTAATGCATGTCCTCATTTATAGTAATCAGCAGAAGCAGATTGCTTTAGTTTTTAATCCTAGAGAACTGAAAGCCCCATGCAGTCCATTTTGTGTTTGATACAACCTTTTATCTCGGGCAATCACAATATAGTGCATCATGCATTCTAATTTATGTGAGGTGCGTTTAATTACAATGCATATTACACAACTGATTATATCATGAAAATGTAACATATGAGTTGATAAAATTCAAATATCACTTCACAGGACTGCAGAATGCTGACAAATATTTCGTAATACAACCCAAAAAACAAATATAAAATGACAAAGGAAGAAAAGAAGGATATGACATTTAGATTAATGACCCAAAGGGAAGGAAAAATAGATGAAACGGAGCTCTTATGCTCCCTGTGGTCACATGCCTACTAAGATCATATGATGTCTTGTACTAATGTTTGGCGATCAAAGATAGGAATCTCTGTTTCAAGCCTGCTCTTCTATCTGACCCCCAGCCTCATGTTTCTTCTTCAGATTATAGACCCCATAATATCCAAAAATGCTGTCTAGGTAGACATATCAGTTGGTTTGGGACACAGCCATTATAAGTAAAAACAAAATGGCCAGCAGAGGGCGTAAAATATCATGAACCCTCCTGTTGGCTTCACAAGTAGAATTTTGACACAATCCGATTCAATGAGACATTATTAAAAAGAGAATTTGACTATGTAATTCCATCCCCAGTACCTCTGTGGGCTTATATATTATCTACTGTATGTGAAGGTTTAGTCTCAGATGTTGTGTCCTAAACAGAGAGCAAGTTGTGATTTTGTAGCCACTCATCGAGATGTCAAAAGGGGTTGCAGGGAAAATAAAGTGTGTCTGCACAAAATTATTTCATTGTATTGATTCGGTCGCATGGTCTGTTGTTTTAAAGGCTCTAGCGAAGTTTAATCAATCTAATCGTGCTATTACTGATGGAAAATTAAATAATGCGATCTGACGGGATTTGCGGTTTCACGTTAAAGCTTATGAGAAAAATGCAATACAGAGCAAAATCTCCGAACCTGATCACCTTGCATGCATACAAACATGCACACAAATGCCCACACACACACACACATGAACACAATCTTTCTTGCTTGAAAACACTAGTTTAGTTTAGTCAAAAATATACAGACTGATCTCTGCTGGTGTGGTCATTTATCTATATCACAGTCTTTTGGTAAATCCTATCAACTATAGTGGTCTTGCTGGTTAAGCTTATGAACCATTAATAAACTAAATTAAATTTAAATTTAAATTTAGTTAATTTAAACTAAAATTAAATTAATGCTTTTTCAAACATTTTTTTAATTTTCCAGATTACAGCATGCAAAATTGAATGCAATAGAATGCAAAATTGATCACCAAAATCTAAATAAAAAAAACTGACTTTTTGTGATCTGTAATGCAAACTTTGCATTACAGATCGTTTAGTGCTTCACCCACGAATTAGGCGATTAAGCAGGATTTTTTTTTCAATTAAGTTGAAATCACATTGACTTCCGGGCTCTCCAGAGGCATACAGTATACCACTGATTAACAACTTCTGAGGTCACGGTTGGTCTGTCCTGAAAGGTTTATAAGTTATAACTAAAAATCCATTTTTCAATGGATAAAATGAATGGCCTTTTTGCCTCTGAATCCCTGCTATTGCTCTCTATCACAGGGCTGAGTGCCTTCCTGTAAGGGCACATTGATGGTAGTTTATGGATCACCCCTCGCAGGGGTGTGAACTTACAATCTTTCAGAGACAAGCCCAGATCTTTAACCATTAAGCTACCACCACCCGGTTACCCTTCTTCAGGTTTATGCTGATTAAAGTGGCCAGTTAATGGAATACAGACTGTTTTTCTGCAGTTAAGGAGCCTAGCGGAAGACGGGTTGATGCTAGCATCCCAAACAACATACAGGAGCAATGCTGGTTTTGCAGCAGCGTTTAATACTAAGTCACGCTGTCATCTTTACTTACAAATTCAGAGTTTTGAAAATCATTTGCAGCTTCAGAATCAAATCAACACCATACAGCACAATACAACACAATACAGCACTAACTCTGTTTGTTTAGCGGCTGATCTCTTAAAATGATTTATTTGTTTGCATGCAGTGTAAAGATTTGCTTATTTCATCTGAAACAGGTGTTTACCCAACAGGAGAGATAAGCATGATAAATACACTGAACAGTCATTGTGCCGCAAACATGATTGTTGATTTATTTGTTTTGGTGTATGGACAGGAATGGGCAGGACAATGTTCCAGTCACATGCATGTTGAACTACACTGCCCTCAGGCAGTATATAAATGAGCATTTCCACACAAAAAAAGAAAATGCTTTTGTGATATTTATATATAGAAGTAGACATCTAAATGACACTAAGATAATATTTGACACCTCCAGTGTGATAATTATCACTAAAAGAATGTTTTTTGACACTCCATTTCAAAGGGAGCCATTTAATCACTGCCCAAAAATAGATTTCTTTTATATATATATATATATATATATATATACATATATGATATGTTATATCAAATATATAAAATTGTATATCATATGTTAAAAACATTATCTTAGGTTGCTAGTGGAACATTTTGGAACATTACAAAGTTTAAAAACTTTAAATTATATTCTAATAAAAACTGGATGTTTTGAACATTCATGGAACTTTTAAAATAACATTTTTAATGTTTTTTTGTTAATACATGGAAACATATAGTGGAAACGTTCTTAAAACCTAAAATTGTTAGCTAGGTTAAGCTGGGTGATTTATGGATGCAGGTGTGCGTACCACCAGCAGAAACCTTTAACCTTGCAGTGCTCTCTACATTATGTGTTTTTCATAGTTCTTGATGCATCTAGCAAGCCTTTAAGTTACATGCCAGTAAATCAAGGTCATGCTATTGTACATACGTGTTACTAAAAATATTACCATGGGCAATGAAGATAACAGTGTACAGTACAGAGACGGTGATATGAGCAGTCGACAGTGTGAACCATTTAAAATGGTTATTTTAGCTTGTGAAAATATTATTGTGTATATTGTAGGTCAAAGAGTATCCAGATCTGAAAATATACAATACAAAAACAGCCTTATCAAACATTTAATCAGCGTGTAGCCCAAATTAAATAAAAAAGATGTTAAATTGGTTTTAATTGACATTTACTGAATATTGTTGTAAATGGTCAAATCAGGCATATTTTTCTTATGACTTCAATGTTATTTATAAATCCTGTGTCTCTTGTAACATTTCTTAAACAGAAGCCAGTTCTTTGATGACATCATCCTCCAGAAAGTGACATCATTTTTTTCCTGAGAACAACAGCACACAAACAACAGTATTACATATTTCTGAATTATGTGATGTTTTGTGGTATTCATTAATTGGTTTCACTGATCATTTCACTTTTTTTAATGACAGAACTTGATACAGTTACCAATACTGTATAAATACACAAAATGTCTGGACGTACATAGACTACAGTCAAACAAGCTGTACTATATTAACACAGCATATATATTATTCAAGATTATATATAGGATGTGTGTTTGCTTTCTAGAGTATGTATGAACTCAGTTTGAATGATGTTATTTTAGTCTTAATTACAACAAAATAACTTGCATAAACCTGTTATCACCTCACACACTACAGTTTAGACATCTCTGTTCTTTGACTTGTAATATCTCCTGTCCCTATAGGAGCCAACACATGCTTACAGATTCCACAGCTTTTAATAGGTTAATCCACTTACAGAAAGACAAGCAAAGCAAATATAGGAACGCATGGAACTAATTACTAACACACCCACAAACTAACACACATGCCCAGTGTACTTCACCACCTGGCAGGAGAATAGCTGTTAATATTATTAATAATAAAAGCTCTTAATGTAGAATGAGAGGAGTGCGAAATGTGTCCAATACATATCAATGTATTATATACACACACACACACACACACACACACACACACACACACGTATAACCTAATCCTAACCCACACTCTAACCCTAACAGAAAACTTTTCACATTTTCACAATCTAAAAATCTTTATTTGACTATTTTTACTATTTTCATAGCGTTTTTACAAATGATGACATCCCCAAAATGAGGTTTTGTTCAGATTTGTCAGGTTGTGCTGACTTTTGGGTACAGAGTGTATGATTAAGTAAACTTCCCAGTAAACATGACGTGCTGTTTGTCTTAACTTTAACTTGCACAATGCACAGGTGTAAAATCACATGGTTTTAGTGAGTAACCCTGACTCAGCTGAGGGATGAGGCATGTAATGTGTGTGCAAAGTCATGCTAGACCGTGTCATTAATTTCTCGCTAAGATATTGTTTACAGAGTTTGAGGGCAAGGTAACAAAACTGATGATGCATTTCTTATTTTGTGGGTTTTGGTAACAGAATTTGCTTTGAATTAAAAGTCTCAGGAGCTTTTCTTCTGCAAACATAAAGCTTATTTGGAGAAATGTAATGCGTAATTTAAGATGCCGTACAATGTTTGTGCGTGTTAATTATCTCTTACATATGGTGAGTTTTATACTTACTGCACAGAGGGAAGCTCATAAGAGACTCGCTATTTGTTTAATAAGAGTGAGACAAAGAGTGGTAATTTTCTTTAATTGGTTCCTTTGGGAGTTTCCAGTGGTCACAGTAAAACTAGAGTTTAGGTGACTGTATTTTATAGTGTTGTTTAGCATTATGGGTGCTCTGCTGAGCTAAGGGTCTCGAATAGGCACCTTATAGTTTCACATAAAGATATTTTCCTCAACCAAATGGTAAAGCCACCAATTTGTCTAGAGCAGTAACAGCAACTCTGTGTTAAATTGCCACCTAGAGGTCTTTTTGAGCTACTGCAACACATCCAACAAGAATTTAAGTCTACAAATAAATTATATTAATTACTGGAAATTTTCAGTTTTATGTGTTTAATTTGAAATAAAATAAAACCTGAGCTTTGCTTGCAGTTTCCATGGACTCCATTTGTGTGACAAAAATACAATTTACCCATTGTCCATTGCACTCCTATTTTATCTTCTGTCTCTGTCATTCAAATCACTATGAGCCTGTTTAACTAAATGTAATGTGACATTTCTATTTCCCTCTTTGCACTGCATGCGTCGGTCCCTCTGTATATTTACACAAGCTATCAGAGTATGGCGGAGTGAGGCTTCATTTTCTGTGCTCAAACAGTGAGCTGATATTTTGCAGGTTTTGCAGTGATTTGAAAGAAAGCGTTGTTAGGTGAGCTGGGAAAGAGGTGAGAGGTTTTTCTGTGCTAAGCAAAGCACCATCATTTCATTTTTCATCAATATAAATGGGCTGCTGTCTTGAGCAGGTTGTTTTAACGCTAATTAGTGCTGATTTCAGATATGCATAAAGGATGAATTTTTGAATGGGATTTCATAATTAATAATCCAATCAATTGATTAATTAATGAAGTGAATAATTTATGCATTAATTTAATGAATCTTTTAGATTTTGGGTACATTTACAAAAACAAACAAACTGGCAGCTGTGGTTGCCAACCAACAACTGTTTCGAGATTATAAAATGTGACTGTAGATTTTTTAGTTTATAAAACTGTAAAACAAACACTTTCAAATTAAGCATTAAAACTACGTTAACAATATAATGTGCCATTTATAGTTTCTTATACATTTCATTTTTTACACTATTGTACAGTAAAATAATACACATTGTGTTATTAAATGTAATACAAGGAGCACCGGGAAGCCCCTCTTGTGGCGTGTGAGAACGTGACACAAGAACATACAGGTTTACTCACATTGTCACTACACTAGTGTAATGTTTAGTAAGCATGGAATAAAAATGCCCAATGTCTGCTAACTTTGACCATTACCACAAGGTGCAGAGCTGACCTCTGCAAGTCAGCCTCATTCTGCAAATGCCAGAGAAGATGTAAAGGTCTCTGCTGAGTGTAAAAGTCACCGTAATGAATCTGATAATGGTGTCCCACCTCCCTACAGAGTTTTCTCATGCATCACATCCAGTCTCACGCTGTGCAAGGGGACAGATTATCTCATTATCACTGACCGGCACTGTGCAGTCAGGAGGTACCTGCACTTAACACAAAAAAGTCTGAATTTGTGGATTTCTCTGCCTTAAATTTAATAGAACGTATAAGCAGTACTCAGCTAGGGACATTCCCAGAACATTGGCTAACATTCTCTAAAGGTTCTTTTCAAGTTATGAAAAGCGTTCTTGCAGTAATGTTAGTTAAACCATTTTAATGTTATATCAAAAACGTTATTCTGTAAGTGGAATGTTTTAAAAATGTTGCAGAATTAAAAAAACGTTCCTAAAAAATGTTTCTATAACCAAGCAATAATGTTAAATAATGATGGATGTTTAAAAACTGGACATTTTGAACATTTCTGGAACTTTCTAAATACAACATTTTTGTTACTTAATGGAAACATTAGGGAAACGTTCTTACAACCTAAAATTGTTAGCTGGGATGGTGCTGCTCTGTGTTTATTGTTTCTCTTTGTAGTGTGTCAGTATATGGATTGCCTATAGCTCATTGAAAAGCATCCCGCTCCAGACTGACTGGCGATCTCATGGTGGTGGTAAAAATAGCTTCAGCCTACTCGAAGCTGATTTAATTTAGGTGTCTCACTGTGAGAAAGATGTGATGAGAACAGAAAAATTGAAGTTAACTAGATGCACATGCTCTGAAGATGAAATTGAAATCTGTGGAGTTTGATTTATTGGATCAGAATTAAAAAAGAAATGCAGGGAAATGCAATTAGGGACAAAGACGAATTAAAGAAGGATGTTGCAGATAAAAAGAGAAGCTTTCAAGTGATATGTCAGATGTTAAAAAATTCATTCAATCGCTCAACGTGTCCAGTCATCTTTCCTGTGCTGACATATTTGTATTAAAAGCAGAAATGCCTATTAAATAGCCAGTTTACATCATAGCCATGAACGTCAAAGGTAACATACTTTTCAGAGCCCTGCACACTGCACACTGACATCACAATTAGGATACCAGGAATATCAGGAAGTATCTGTAATTTACATATTGCGTGCATTTTTTCAGCATTAACACGGCTACTTTTGAATGACCATCAAAGGAGAGAGATGCTTTTTGGGTCCAGATGGTGAAATTACAGAATCTACCAGCAGGAGCTAACTGGACCATGCTAACCACTGAAACATTTCCCCCTTGCCATAAACAATAATTTGCTACTAGCGATTGCTAGTCCAAAGTAGGTATTATTTTATAAGACAGAAATGTGGATATGCCTGTGAAAGTGAGTCATCAGTATTTTTGGTCGATTTTATATTATCATTGAATATTAAATGTGTATATTTTTCGTGAAAAAATAATTTTGTCAAGTACTCTGGCAAATAGATGGCCTTCGGGGTAACAGACATGGACAAAAATCCAATTTTGAGTTCATGGGATCATTAAGCAGAGAATCGCACGCTTTGCTCCATGAAGTTGCATATGGGCATCTGTGTGTGGTGTGTGACTCGACGGAAACATCTGTGTTGATTTCAAAGAGAAAAAGAGCCAGTAAAAGATAGTGAGTTAGAATGCTGATATGTATTGGGAGTACATCCCCCATAAGCCTTTAATCTGCAGGTAGCTCATTGCGCTCCTGGGCACAGTCAGAAAAGCGTAAAGCCGTGTGAATTATGGCACGTGGGCTGCAGGGGGTATCGTTCACCAGGAGAATAAGGAGAAAGATAATATCCGAGAGCTGATTAATAATGGAGAGTTATAACACCATGGCAAAGCTTGGGCAAACATCTTTGCAGATGTTTACGCCACATAGAGCAGAACTGCTTCCTCCATCTGGAACCCAAGACCGGTAGCATCAGCACAGTGCTGTGAGCAGTAATAGAGATGATAATGGTGTTTAAAATCACTGAGATGGGATGTGTGTGGTGGGTCTCAGAGGACATTAGTGAACCGGAGTGTTTGTGGGGACCCTGTCCCCAGCTAACAATTTTAGGTTGTAAGAACGTTTTATGGCCATAACATGTCCATTAAGTAACAAAAACGTTAAAAACGTTATTTTGAAAATTCCAGGAATGTAATTCCTGAATTCCATGGAAGTTGTATTAACGTACTAATGTTTTAGATATATATGATATATAACGTTAAAAAGTTCTACTAACATTACTGCGAGAATGTTTTGATAATTTGGAGAGAATGTGTAGAGAACATTAGCCAATGTTCTGAAAATGTTCCCTGTTAGCTGGGTCTGTGCTAGCATATAGAATGGAAGAGTGTAGTAGAGAGGAAAGTGGTTCACAAGCCCACATGGTCTTGTGAGAAAAGGATATTATTTATTTTATGACCCACGCATTATGGTATGGAGGGACCTTGAGCACTATGTGTGTGTGTTTTATGTGGGTTTTTAATGTGTGGCTGTGATGAATCAGAGGTGAAAAGGGAACCCAGTAGTAATGGTCAAAATCACATGATAACAGATTAGGGTGAAATAGCCTCATGAGGCAGTAGATGGAAAGGTCTGTTTCCCTCTCTGCCTCTTCTGATGTATGTGTATGCTTGTCCACTGGTGCATTTGCTGTAGTAGATAAATATTAAACAATAATGTTCCTGTAACAGAGAGCCAATCTCTAAATGGAAGAGAGAGAGAGAGATTTAAGATTGTACCTTTTTTAACTTTATTTGTTACAGAAATTGGAGTTTCGTGGCTGTCTATCTATCAATCTACATGTTATAGTGCCCTCCGAAATTAACTAGCAGATATACACATTTAAAATTGACAGTCTTTTCTCTATTGGGAAAACAGACCAAAATATGAATGACTCATCTTGCGCTCAGAGGCACACAAATCTTTGTTCAATGAAATGAAAACATCTCTCCCCCTAATTCTACCTGCCACAGGCTAGCAGTGGCAAGTAGCAAATCATGGTTTATAATTGTGAAATAAACTAAAAGCAACTTGCTCTTTAAGAAAAGGGATGAACCCACCAGTTCCTATTTCCAAAGGAAGTACATTGGCACAGGAAAAAAACGCACTCATGAAGCAATTTCAATGGGTTTTAAATATTATCAAGTGTGCTCTATTTTTTTTACTTTACTTTCTACTTCTGTTTTTTTTTACTGTTGTCAAACAGTGTCTCGAATCTTCTGGCACTGCCAGAATTTCAACAAAGGAAAAAATGATCACAATGGCCATTAATTGGCTGTCGGTGAACATGTCAAGAACAGCGAAATGAGAACTATAGAAAGAAGGGTTGCATGGATATTGATACAAGTATAAGGTATATAGGAGGAGGTATTATCAAAAATCAACAGAAATCATTTTTAATTTGTTTGGCATGCTGTGCACTTACCGGATCACCAGCCTCAATGGACACATTTCCCACAACTCAACTGGTTGAGTTGCATAATTTATGCAACGCTAGTTTGGCATGCTGGTCAAGAAAGGCAGCTGGCATGTTCCAAAGCTGCATAAACCTCAATTCTTTCTTAGTGGAACACAAGGAAAAAAACTCAAGAATGAAAAATTGCACAAGCTTATTTGTACTCTTTCATTCTAAGAAACCTTTTGAATTTCTCTCTGTGTTGAGAAAATTCTGATAATTTCCTGACCCATTTTAGTGTATTATACAGATGAATATGCGGACCACTTCTGAGTGATAAAAACACAATAACCTTGGAATATGTGACCCATTTTATGCTGTCAGCCAATCAAATGCAGCGCTTCAGCATAGAGACACAGTGAAGGATAAAACTGACAGACAGCCCCTTATGCTGTGTCACGGTGCATATTACGCTGAGCTTGAATGACATATAGATGTGAATTACTGATGTATTCTGCTCTCGTTTTTTTATCCTGAGACATTTAGAGCCCTGATACCTCTGGTGGAGGACAGCTGGATAAATGCTGCCAGTCTCCTGCACTTTATGATGTGACTGCTGCAAGACAGTAACGCGTATTTCTCTCCCGAAGAGCAACCAATTACAGAACTGCTTGCAGCCTGCTCACAGAGACAGTAGGACAAATGCCAAGTGCACAGAAGCCGTGTAACTGACCTCCCAGTGGTCCTTTTACACAATAAAAGTGTCACCCCTTTTGTATCCCTTAACAGAGACATTTCTGAAGTCATATGCAATGATTAAACATTTCCGTGTGGCTGAAGACATCTGCTCTCCAGATGACCAACCAGAAGCGAAAAACTCTGCGTTTACATTTACCAGACATCTGGCAAAAGGCTTTGGAACTGATTTAATCAATGTGGCTCACTTCGAATGCACGAGCACCTTTTTGAAGGATGCAACCTAAACATCTGTTCGCATCAATATTTCACATCAGCGCTTCCTTCATGCACATTACCTCGAACAGTATATGAAATATTTACTATAGAAGGAAGCCATAGCAATCACAGTGAGGAATGAGGCAGGGAAAAAGGCCTAGAGTGTGTGCTATAGCCAGCAGTTTCTCTCAGAAGAACAGGGCACCAGAGATCCACATAAGTTTAAAGGCTCAAAGCAGCTATTATGGTGTGTCCTTACGTCTCACTGCCCCCTTGTCTCACCTCAATCTCTCTCTGTCTCCTTACTGCACTCGTGAGTTAGTAGCAGGGACATAAACCAACCAAATGGACGTTGTAATGAACTACATCAATAATGAAGACTGTTTTCCTTAGCCTGTATCCATTGCCTTGCTTTTCTGCTTTAAAGCATTTACTGATTCAGTACAAAGAAAACCGTGGAAGAAAATAAAATGTGACAGCAAAAAAGGTATCTTTGATTTGTTTACAGAGAATGAAAGCTCACTGTTCTGCTCTGATGTACTCGTATGGCCTAATGGCCACTGAAAAGTTCCCGTCTGTGTTGCTTGATGTTTATTAAGGATTTGATATAAATTTCATCATGAATAACAACAGAGAAGTCATTCGAATCAAACCCTTCCTATATATTTATTTTCCATAATTGCGTGTATGCAAATAAGAGTAAATTTATTTGCAATTATGTAAAATTTAATGAAAGCATGAAAGGATGTCGTTTGAGTTTCACTTCATAATTGGACAAATTGATCCCCGTATCAAAACAAGAAGAAGCAGATGAATCAAACGTTCAGAGCAAATGAGTTTTCAAATATTTCAATATCTCAGCGAGCAGCAGGGGGAGAATGAAATGGCAATGTGTTCTGTGAGAAGGTTAAAATGTTTTTTTCCCATTAGAATTATTTAATAGTATTTAATAACCACCATGGAGGCTGAACTACACTGGCACCACTTGTTCTAGGAAAATTGTGTTTTTCTGTCAATTAGAGGACGTGCGTACAAAGGCAACACTGTGCTATTTGGATTTTGGCCTTCTGAAAATGCCAAACAATCAACAATATTTCTACAGACCTTTAGTCAATCACTTTATATGTATGTGATAATTACAGATAACTAATTAATAAGGGGTCTGTGATCAGTGCTGTTGACACTGTCTGTATAAGAGAGCAGTGTGGCAGAGCTGTTTTTATTATACAGAAGGCAGAGCAAAGGCTGTTTATGAGACCGTCAAAAACAGACAGTCTCTCACATCATGCAGGCATCAAGCAGTCTGATAATGGAATCACGACTCTTCGACTAAAAAATCTCATGGATCATATGGCATCTGCAGACGGTTTTTCTTGTTACATTGCATTGCTACTGGCAATAAATGCCTGGAAAGTTACAATATTAACCATCTGTTCCCTCTTATTGGGATGCATTGACAAGGTAAAATAAAACAGGATAAACTGCACTTGACAGTACATTAAGGTAGTCATTTTGCCATGATTAAAGATATACCCGACTGTCAACAAGTCATGGATTGTTTACAGTGCAGTGTGGGGGCCATGACTGGACGTTTATTACCATCCTTTCAGGTTGTATATTACCGTTGTACCTCAATCCCCCGAGCTGTCACCATATGGAACCACTGCAGACAGAGATTTCCCAGAAGCCTCTGCTCTTGGACTGTCTCACTGCAGACTGTTACTCTGATTGGTAATATAAAGTTTCCTGAACAACTCTTGGAAATCAACTTGCATCATAAAACTGATTAACTGTCCTCAGTTTCTTTGAATAGTCAATAAGTTTCAGTGAGTGGCTTGGCTTTCTCTTTATGGTTTGTTATCTAATATACTGGCTGAATGAGTACTGGAATACATATATCACATACAGTCTGTGTTAAAGCTGGACTACTATTATTTGGCTAGTACTTATAAATTATACACATATTTGAACTTAAGTAACATACATACATGTGTTAATATTTCAATATTTCAAAATGCTGTAATACAGACTGTGTTTACATGATATATACTTTATTTTCGAAAAATACATTTCTTAATACAAAATATTTTTTGGTTGTAAACAACATGACTTACATTTGTTTAACAAACATTTTAGAAATAAGAAGTAAACATTTTAGGTAAACAAATCAAAACCTAACTTTTAGAACAATAAAACCTTTGAAATATTTGAAATATTACACAGGCATTTTAATTTTAGTGTTAATTCAGCTGTAATCGACCTGTCTCTGTTCTCCCTTTTCTACATAAATGATCAATTCAACATTTGTTCAATTAACAAACATCTCGTTCCTATGTATGTTGCATTGCGTAAAAAAACGATTTACATAACTGTAATGACTAGTTTAAAATGTATACAAACTTTTATTTCACTGACAACATGCTCTGATTGAGCACATTGCTAAAAGTGATGCAAAGCCTGCACCTCATATCTTAAAAGCTTGGCTGTGACATTGGTATATTGGGTGCAGGGAGGGGTTTATTGTTTCATCTGCCAATGAGATTGATCCAGCGGCTGACCCAGCCAGTAATATCCATCTGCTATAGAGTCATGCATCACAGCAGTGCCAGGTGTGGTTGAAATTTCTGTGCTGTCTGCCTCTGCGGCTGGGCAGAAGGATAGACGTATCTCATAGCTAGGTAAGACAATACCCAACACTAAAAAACGATCCAATCTCATGGTCTCAATCCAGCATCATGGATTGAGATTCAGAATAATCTAACATTTTTAGCATGTAGTAACTAACTACAACGTTCTAGGATCTGCATAGCAACAAGCTAACTACCATTTATTTTCTACTTTTCAGTTTAATTGGTATATTTTATCAATTTTCTATCCTTTTTATCATTAATCAGTTTTTGTCTTGTGCCCAGTTAAAACATGTGAACATATTTAAAGACATATATGCTTAAAAAGCTAAACAGTGTAAGATATTAAGGCTGCTTTAAGATAGCAAGAAAAAAATTATATAGGCACATATATTCTCTGAGTCATATTATTTTACACAAGAAAATTGATCACAAAGATGTTTATATAGAATTTAACTACAGAATACAGATAAACCAAAGTAATTAAGAAAAAGATTTTTTGAAGAGATGCATTTCACTTTAGCTATTTCTCACTCTTTTTACTCTTTCTTTGATTCTGTTTTACCCCCAGTCTTTAAAAATCACCAGTTTTAAGAGTCACCTTTCTTAAAGTGTGAAAATCTTAGTATCTGAACAATCACTCATGCTCTGCTTCACATTTCTCCTGTGACTCCCTGAACTTCATGCTGCTCTGCACCAATGTGATATATCGACACACAGTCAGTGATTCTGGGATATTTACAGAAATCGAAAACAAACTTGCAAGCACAGTTCTTGTGTTTTTCTCCATTAAATGAAGCTTCTTCATCGGAAAGCATGAGCGTCAAAGTAATGAAGCAGAAAGTTAACACTGAATCTCCTCACTCTGGTCTGGGAGAGGTGTGACATTGTGCTGTTCCTGCTGACCCATGCTTCACACTTCTCAGTGCAATGAACTTGGATGACTGCACATTTGAAGAGAAAACACAATCTGGATTGTTTTGTAATATTCTTTCAACAAAGAAAACATAGAAAGATCTATGACTCAGTGATAGGACCGATTGGTCTGGTTAGATGACTTGTGAATAAACATCCTGTTGGTTTCGTCTGGGTGGTAGTATCTGCTGCAATAAAGAAATTAGTTGAAGGGAGTCACCAGTGGTTTACTGCAAAGACTTGTTTGGAATTTTAATCATGATGTGTTGTTTCTCAGTGGTTCAATGAACTTTAGAGGTCACGGACACACAAAGGATAGAAAACCACTCAAAATAAATACAGTACATGCAATGCTAATTGGCTGATTGCACTACAAGAACATGCACAGCAAGTCCTTCTTCCACAGACTGATCAAAACAATGACTATCAGACACCAGAATTTTTTTTTCAACAGCTAAGATTTTAAACACACTCCCATAATCATGACTTTATCCCATCATATTACCACTTCTATATTTACTCATGTGCAAAACCAACTCCTTGTGCAACAGACTTCTCATCTATCCAGTCTACAACTGCACCAACTGCGCTATAATTGCACTGTTATGTCACTACCATGCTCTGTTAGATCATTTAGTGTTATGTTTTGCACAGAACTTGTGCTGCTATTAGGGTTGTCATTTTAGTTCTCTTTTATTTTACATCGTTGTTTGTTCTGTGCTATTTTATTGTCTCCACTCTGCTAATGTGTGTTTGCTCTTCACTTACTGTTCTATATGCATGGTTACGGTAGCATAATCATGTAACTGTAATCAAGTTTGTATTAGTCTTGTTTCGTACAGCACTGAACAACTCAGATCGGCAACAAATTCCTTGTATGCTCAGGTATACTTGACCAGTAAAGTTCTCTAATTCATTTGTGACTATTCCGAGCTGTGACAAAGACAGCAGGGAGGAAAAATACAACTGCACTATAAAAATAATAACATTTATTTAGTCAGAATTCAGGACTGCTTTTAAATGGCTCTCAATGGAGAAATGTGTTAAAGCTACAGTGTCTTTTGTCTTGGGCTGACCTACAAGGTTCGTAATGGCTCTATTTTTCAGATAATGAATCCAGGAAGTCATCGTCATCACCCAGCTTCCATCAAGCCTGCTTTTGTGTTGATATTTATGAGAAATGCATATGACATCACACTATTGTAATTACAGTGTTCTCTGGTCCTGTTCAATAACCTCAGGAATGCGAGTCAATAATAGGTGAAGCAAGCAGAAGCCCCGTGGAGTGGGTTTGATAGATCTCAATCACACCAGGCCAGCGAGTCCCCAAATGAACTCTATCTTCAATATATTCACAGTGGCTGTATTAATCTGTGCTGACTCACCGGGTGTCCGTTAGAAACCCTCACATTGACCCAGCTCAACAGGAAATGAATGTCTCTCTTGGTGCCTCCAATCTTAGACTTTTTTCTCTAAGCCACTTGACTTCTAAATAGCAAAGTACTTTGAATGACAGTTTCCGTGGCAGCCTACCGTGGAATGTAAAAATGCGCAGAAATGTATGACAGTCAGAGGCATCTCGGGCATTGAAAGCAGTTCTTCAGCGACTGCATAAGTCGATGAGAGACTGACTTCATTTGTATTATCGGTGAATCAGTGGCGCTTAAGCCACTATAACGGTGAGCTTGTTAAGAGGCTTCACTCATTACTGCTGACGATCGAAATGCGCTGTATTAATTGCTCTGCGCTCTATTTGACTAGTACGCCTTTTTTATGCTTGTGCTGAAGAACATGTTGTCTGTAACCAATCATAGATGCTTTCTTATCAGCAACGGTTACAATTAACTGGCCATTTATCTAGTAGACCCCCCTATCTGCAGTGAGTCTAAAAAAAGCATGGGAACGACATGGGAAATATGATTCAAACCGAAACACTCAATGCATGCGACCCCTCTTTGAATAGCTCATTAACTTCTTTCACCGACATCAGGAGGGACATTACACAACCTATAAGATCGTTAACTGGCATCCAGTCTATCACTGCCCACCAATCAATGCAAAATACAATTAAATATCAGTGGCTCGTAGGCACTAAGCAGAAGTCAATTCAGAATCATAAAAAGCTAAGCAGGGGAAATGCTGTTAGACCCCAGGGACCTGCAAGAGAGAATTCAGGAGGCTTTTGAAAGAATGTTCAAATGGAGGTTTATTTTCAGTTTCATCACAGTATTTTAAACTCCTACATCTTCTCACTCACCTACTTCTCAATCTAGCTCCCTTGTGGACCTTGTAGTAAAATGGAACAGCTCCCAGGTGGCTGGCTTTACAAAATAGGGCTGTGCGGCAGATGAACATAATAGACAAGAGTGCTGGAGTCGAAGAACAGGCCACAGTTGATAAGTCATTGACTGAGAGCCTTATCCACGCATGAGAAATGATGTCAAATATTACACTTATCTCACGGACCCTAGAACAGACCGGCCAACTTATATTAAATGTCATGGCTTAAATTGCTGATAACAACATAGTAGTTATAGTGTTTAAAGAGCATTTTGTTCTGAAGTTGTGAATAGGTATCTTACATTACAGGGAAAGATGCTTCAACGTGATTTTTCCATGTGCAACAATTCTTGCGCTAGGTGTAAGTACTCATAATTTCCTTTCTGTTAAAACCGTTGCTTTTACTCAGCCATGACATTTGTTTCTCTAATAAAACTGGCTATTATATATAGGCATGGGCCACAAGGTGGAGCTCAACAGACCCCAATCAAAGACTTTAGACATCAGACTTTGATTCAGAAATGTCAGTTAGATGTTAAATAATGCAAACACGTGTCAACAGCATTCCCGGAGGTTTGATTGAACTGGCTACAAAACACCCATGAATTCCATTTGCGGAATATACTCCATCTCCAGGGCCATGTTTATCAGTCCACAATTGGCCTCATTATGACTAACATCAAATCTCCATGCAGACAGAAACACTTTATTATAATAATTAATTCCCTAGTACTCTGTGCAGTAGTACTCCCAAGTTTCATTTATATTTGTGTTTGTTTGGGACAAAGCCCAGATTTTCCAGAGCCCTTGTTAGTACGAAGGGCAGTACTGATTTGTTTCTTCCGGTCCTTTAGGGCTGGCTGTGAGTGATGTACTCCCAAACACGGGCATACCCAGCTAACAATTTTAGGTTGTAAGAACATTTCCATTAAGTAATTAAAACGTTAAAAACATTATTTTTTAAAAGCTCTAGGAACATCCAAATGTGCAGTTTTTAGACGCTATATTAACGTTACCGTTTGGTTATAAGAACGTTATTCAAACTTTTTCAAAAAATTCTGTAACGTTTTTAAAATGTTCAATTAACAACTTAAGAATAACGATAAATTTATGATATATAACATTACAAAACATTCTATTAATGCAAGAATGTTGAAAGAAAAGAGAGAACTTTTAGAGAACATCAACTAATGTTGTGACAACATTTCCTGTTAGCTAAAACATTACTAATCACATAGCAGACCTGAGCACAGGATTGCTGTGACCATGGAAATGACTGTGCAATTGTGATAAGGGCTCTCATGGATGACATCATAGTCATCTATGTGAGACTGCAGGGATGACTCAGGAGGGTGGGGTGAAATCATGAACACAGACATTTTCACACAACCCCCTCCCCACACACCCTTACCTCCGAAACATTCTTGCGAGCACCCATGTGGAGAACAGTATCGTTTCACAGTTGATTACAATAGAGGTAATTGATTATTTATTCAACAGAGCACACATGTAAATTTGTTCATAACAACAAGGAATAATTTAGCACATACTGTGCATTATATTCAAATGTACACCCAAACACACCTACACCACTCTACATCAAGCTTTTATGCGTGCATAATAATATATATTATTTTGCATAACATGATTTATTATTGATACCACCCAATGGTCCAAAAACATTCTTGGTAAGTTGTTGTTCAGGCATTTTTTACAGGGATTATACCATCCACAGTCCAGATATTATATGGGATTAAGTGGTGACCCATTACAATATCAAAATGATTGTACAAAATAAGTTCTTAAAATCAAACATCGACATTAAATAACATTTCCATGAACTGCATAGGCCAAACTGTTGTTTCGAATATGCTAAATTATTAACCTGCAAGCCCAAATAGAAAATTGACAATTATGGTTTCTAAATGTTTAATGTATTTAAATGGTTTTATAATCTCTGCAGTCATTTAATTTAATTTACTGCACTGCAGGTGAACCTGTATTTAATGTAGTATTATTATCATTATTTTTAGCTAACATTATATTTCTAGAGATCTGTGACCTTTGGGTTATGTCCAATCAGTGGCTTCAGTACATCTTATTAAAACTGAGCTTGAACCACATTTAAACCATATTTAAACTGGCTATTCTTGTTAACTTCAGGGCCATGATCATTTCTGTTTTAGCCAGCATTTCAACACAGATCTCTCACCCATAATGGTCCGTAAAAGCTTAAATCAGTACAGACTGCTTTAAATCTCTTTAAAGCCACACTGTTCACTTCACATAACCTGACGCTGTTCCTTATCACTGAGGTTGTGGAAGTTCTGAATTAATGTCTAGTCCAGTCATCTAATTTAGTGGAGTTTTTCTTTCCCCAGTGCTTCCAGAACAAGAAGTCACTGTTGTTAATGTACTCTCCCTTCCTTAGCTGCTGATTTTAGATTATTGTCTGTGCCCCGCCGCTAAAGCAATTACCTTTTTCTCTCTAATTGGTATTATGACTGCTTGCCGCCTTCTGATTTGTCAGAATTATTTATTTATTTCCACTGCGGGATCTTTGATGATCTGTGACCACTGTGATTTGCGTAACCTCCAAAAATGATGAATTTCAAAGGGATAAATTAACACAGCTGTCAATTACTTCAGTGCTTTTTAATGATCCAATAAGGAGAAAATTAGAATGTGCCATATGACACACTAAAAACAGACTAGCTGCTAAAACGACATATTGAAGAGAATAAGAGATCCATCTTCATGCATCGTCATCTTTTTTGTATGATCATTATAGGTGAGACGTGCATGTTTATTTTTCAATACATCTGGCCTTATCCAATAACCTGTTTATTGCTCTTGTACTTCATTAAGTTTCAAGAGAAACACTTGGATATGGCAGATTTGCTCATTATATTTCATATTGGTATTCAGGCTTTTGAAGACAAAGCACGTGTCATCCATATTCCAGGCCCCTCATGTACAAAAATTGCTTAGCAGTGCATACAGCCCCAGTCATTTTCTCACAGATCAGTTCATCCCCTCAAAAAGATTAAACATAGTTTTGCATGACATATAGTAAGTATGACTATATCATGCATAAATAATCTATGCCACTAGTGAATAAGGTGTGATTTTGATGATGGCTGTATTACTCTTCCAGCAGAGTTTCCTGTGAGCTCTGTTGATGTGTGTGTGCTGCATGACTGATGGATAACTTAAGACCACCGTTCAAACAGAATATGTGATGAATTTTGCAACAAAGATGAATATGTCATAAAATATAACTTCATTATAATTTTAGTAAAAAAAACAACCCAAAGCAATAACATATGCCAGGGCAGAGTGTCATTTAAATTTTTTAGAAAATACTAAATAAATTAAATGACAATCATGCAGTTGCCTCTAATGTGGAACACTGTACCATCTCTATGTAAACCGCTGAAAATGTACGATTCACGCTACAACTCGCCAGGGACTCTCAATAACATCCCATATGAGTCAGACCCACTTGCCTTACCCTCAGTTCTGAGGAAAACAATCTCACACCAGCTGCTCATTTTCTCCTTGCATTCCCTGCTTCCTGTCACGTATAAATTTATAGAAATAGATGAATATGTCAGCGAGATGAAATATCATTATTAATAATCAGTGGCTTAAACACATAAAGAAAATAGTTGCTGAGAAAGACAAAGAGATGATGCACAACTTATCCCAGTGCTTTTTAAGATTTACATTAAAATGTGTACACACATATTCTATGTTGTCTCCCTCTATTTTCGTCCCTCTGATTTCCCTGTTTGTTTCAGTTCACAAGCTTGTAGCTGTAATAGTCAGCTGTCAGTTCACAGCACACTCATCTGAACTTTCCTCGAGTTGTAGAGCCACTCCCTAAAACAACACACCTGATAGCACTGACTGCTGGTGATCCGCCATCATTCGTCATTCAAGCCTACGGGAAAACTCTTAACACTTCACAAACTCTTCCATTGATTACTCCAACGGGCTCTTTCGGTGAACAATATATTTTGTTTTCTTTTTAATCGCTGGGAGGGATTAACTGCGCCACACAAGGAAAAGTTTGCTACAGTATTTTGAAGTCTCATCCCTCCATTTTGAGTGTGACCGGAATTTCGGGAGTTTGGTAAGTTTCGCGTTTGTCTGGTTTGTTTTAAAAGCATTATTTTCAATTTTACTCGAAATATGAACAGGTGGTCTTACCTGAACGGTTTATTCCTTTTAATTTGTGTCTGTTTATTGAACGAATAAGGAAATTTGGGTTTGTGGCTACATTGTTAGCTTGTTTCCTAAATTCATGGGATATGTGGAATATTTATCTCTGACGTTTACTATTTCAATAACGTATAAACAACTGTTTTTTTTTTATTTATGTAAACTTAGTTTATTCGACTTTTTGCGACTTTCGTTGTGCGTTGTGAAAGAAGGAGAGCGGATAGCCCGTTTGGAGTATTAAACAAACTATCCTGGAAAGTTTAGTGGGGAATGCTAGTTAGCAATTAGCCGTTTTGTCGAGCAAATGTACTTGCATTTTATACCTAAATAGCGTTATTCTGAAGAGGCAGGAAAATATTGCATTTTATTTTATTAATTTGGCTGAAATGTAGTTTAGTATGATAATGATGTGACGTATCTGAGGGGATATTTTTCACATGGGGAGTTGAGGGCTCCGCCTAAACCGCAAACCAGGATCAACAGCAGTTCAGGCCCTTCCTGTGAGCTCAGCCTCTACGGTATGGTAATACGGAAGTTTGTAACCCAAATCTAGATGGATAAGAATGCTCATGAAAGCTGTTTTACCATTTACCCATGTGAATTTGGTAAAAGGTAAAATAATTGTAATAGTCTGGAAAAAAATGTAAAGCTAAAATCTAAAATACTACAACGTTTTTAACGTTTTTTTCTTGTATTTAGTGTATGTGTAAATATGTATTGTATGTACACGTGTGTGTAATATAATACTGTATATTAAAATATACATGCATATTATTATATATAATATATTACATAAGATTCCATAAATTTATATAAAAAATCTCTGTCTGTTGCATAGAAAAGCCAGTTTTGTTGAAGCTGAATGTCCTTAATTTCTATAGAAAATATTTGCAGTTAAAAGGTTTTATTCCTAATGTGTTGGACATGGAACAGTGGCCTCGCCTACTTTGTCTGCTTTCCCTGACCTATATAGCAAACAATGTCCATTTAGTCCTGCAATCTAGTACTGACAGGCCTTGCAACAACAGCAAAACCCTCGGGGTAGGTTGATTATCCCTGTCCTTCAGTGCAGGATGGCTGATCAATAAAGCTGCGGTCACTGTTTGAATGGAAAATGGCAAAGTGTGCCACAGAGCTACTCAGACAACATTACTCTCGGTTAGTTTTGGTTAGCAGTGCTTATGTTGTTAACAGCTAGAAACTACATACACTGAGGTCTGTAAAATGGGTAGGCTGTCCTGTGGCAGTGAAATTGAAGCCTAATGTGTCATATGACATTTGATTGAAAAAAGACACAACAACCCCAGGCATCTGAGTCTCACCGCCCCTCTCAATCCATTGATTGTTGTTTTCTCTCCTCAGAAACCGAGAAACATGACAAGCATTAATACTGCAAACATCAACTTTAAATGGGATCCCAAGAGCCTGGAGATCCGCACGTTGGCTGTGGAAAGACTGTTAGAGCCGCTGGTCACCCAGGTTAGCGTACTATCCATTTCCTTTTCACCAATGCTGTATTTGAAGACAATCCAGTCTCCTTTGCTTTGTCAGTGGTAACTTTTTTTTCTTAACAATGCTCTGTATCTTTGTAGGTCACCACACTTGTGAACTCTAGCAACAAAGGACCATCGAACAAGAAGAAGGGACGCTCCAAAAAGGCCCATGTTCTAGCAGCTTCTGTGGAGACAGCCACCCAGAACTTCCTGGAGAAAGGGGAGAAAATTGCTAAAGAGAGTCAGTTCCTGAAGGACGAGCTGACCGCAGCGGTGGAAGATGTCCGGAAGCAAGGTACAAAAGAGAAGGGTGTTAACGCTACGATAAGAGTTCAAAAACAGCTCTGAAACTATTACACAAAACTTTTGAATATCATAATTCAAATAATGCCTTTAATCAGTGGTATAATTTCCTGTTTTCATCATCTGTCTGGGCTTACCTGCATGTGCGGATGGGTATTTGAATTAAAAGGGCTTGACTTGTGTTATCAGAGTTGTAGATATTATGCCATAGAGTGTGTACTTCCCTCAAGACTGTTGTCCTGTATATCCCCTTCAATCTTATGATGTTAATTCTCATTACAGAACATGACTGGTATCTCTGTCATGTCTCTTTATGGAAAGAGGATAGAGGAGATGGGTTAATAGACAGGGCTAACCTCGTCAAATTGAGCTACTCATTTCTCTGTGCCTTGTTTGCCATGCATTTTTTATTAAATGCCTGCTGATATTGAAGCGCAGTAACAGACACTGTAGTTAGCACACTTCCTCTGCAGCTCTCGCTTGAATGAGACACAATCACCTCATCATATCAGCATGAGTTGGGAGGCCTTCAGTTAGCAGAGTTGGCATTGCAAAGTAGATTTTTGAAAAATTGTCACCTATTGCTAACTAACTCAAGGTATGTTTGTGCTCCCTACTCCACAGAGGGGTTGTCACAATCATTAGTGAACAGCTTGCCTAGACCTGCGGTGATCCATCAAGATATTTTTATATTCTCGGCTGCCATAAATATGGGGAAACAAGTGGGAAAACAACTTGCCTATATATATGTATGGAGCCTGCCAGTTGTCAGGGGTTATGGTAGAGGCTTGTAAAGCTGCTATGTACTTGTGTAGGACTTTCAGACAGAGTCTGTTACTTCCAGTCACTGTGTGATGGAAATAACCCATAACTATAGAGTCATCATTATATGTTCTTATCTAAAGTGGGATTCCTGACTTAGATTGGAATTAGTTTTGCATTTCACAGTTCAGAGATGTGATGTGCAGACTCAAATCTATCACCCATTTATCACTTGTTGGAAAAACACGTCCGTTTCAGGCCCAACATTAAAACTGGGCATTTATTGGCTTAGTTTGGGCTGTAAAATCTGTCAGATGCTGGCCAGCAGACTGCTGTGATGCTGAGGGTTGTCACATTGGTTATGGTATGCTGTCATTGGCTGTGGAATCCAGGTGCTGTTGCAGGACTGTCAGCTATGCGGTTTCGCTCAGCCATGCGTGTTTTGACTGGTAATGCCACCAGTGAGTGGGGTTAAAGCTTCCCTAGATTGAAAAGAGATCCCCGTTACCCAGCTGTGGCTTACCAGCTGTTCAGAAAGCTGAAAAAGAGTCAGGCAAATGTAATCATTGCGTAATGCACATTAAAACCCACTGAATCCCTTTTAACAGGTTTCGGCTTCTGAGTCGTCTGCTGCATGTATACGTGCAACAGTACCGCGTCTCTCGGGTGAAATGCGTCTTATTTACTGAAGCTGTAGAAATCGCTTTCTTCGCACCTTCCAACGGGACCGGTGAAGGATGCTGGGAATGGTAATGCTGCCTGCCTTTCCTCCAAGGGGATCGGGTTGCTCATTCTGCTTTTCCTCAGATGTCCACTTTAAACATTTCATCATGAGCCTCTGTGGTCCTCTTGTGAGCGCTACTGTAGGTGTGATAGATGTGAGTTTATTATGGGAGCACTGATCAGTATCAGCCCTGTGAAAATGGCCTTATTGATTTGCACCCTCATGAGGGCATGACAGTCCAAAAATTCTAAGTTTTCTTAGGTTTTTGTGCAGTCTGTCATGAGCCGGATCTATTTTTAAGGGATGGGTTAAAATAAGCATGGTTTTGAAACTTGATTTCAGCGAGAGCTATTCAGTCCACGCGGGCATCTGTGGCAACTGCTGCTTGCACAATAACCAAGAAAATCCTGTTTTTAGATCATTTTGTGGGACTGACTTCCTGTTGAAAGGGGAATGCTGGGTGCATTATTCCAAACATCAACAAAGGAAAAAATGAGACCCCCAAGCACAGTGTTCTCACATACTGCCCCCTCAAATTGATTTTTTCTTTTCATTGAGTCAGTCTCAGTTCAGGCTAGTTATGAGTGTGATCATTGTAGGCATTTTTAGGCGTGGCTTGAGTGGAGTCAGGGATCCGCAAGGTTGCTTTTAGTTTATTTGCCAGTTTGGTTGACAAAGCAACTCGCTGCGTTAAATGCGTGTACAACAATATTTGTGCTTGTTTGGCTGGCCTTATTCATTTTGATGTTTTAGGATTGATCATGTTTTTCCTCCAAGGAGCTGTTAAAATGTTCTGCTTTGTTGCGTTGAAGGGGTTTAAAGAGGGAGGAATAAACAGTAGTGCCCAAACCAAATGGGATGTGAAGTGATGACAGGCTTCTGCAGCTACATCAGATAAGACGTCAGTGTTATCCAAGGGACTCGACCTTCACTGAAGAACCCTGCTTTGTGTGCTAGCGTGTGTCAGAGAGCCCTCGCTGTGAAGAGACATGAAGCGAGTCTTTGCCTTTCACAGGAATAAGCACAGTGCCTCCCTGCCCCTTATTCTCCTTCTTGCATTTCACAAAATGACAACCTAATGCAATTAACCTGTCACCTTCTAACCACTGGCATTTATCCTTGAACGTGTATGTTCCCTTCCCTAGCAATTAGCCATGTGTTTCACTGTGCTGTTGTGTAGCTGGGTGCTTGGCTATGCTTTTATGATGGGCCGTGGAGTGGCTGAATCAGATTTACTGGCAGAATTGTTGGTTTGAGTTTCACAGCTCCCTGTGTAGCTCTGTTTGAAGCAGAGCATTATTGATGTTTTTCCCCTGTTGGTCTCATTGTTTACTTTGCCCTGTGTGGTCAGGCTACGACTGGAGAACTCCGTGGCCTCTCTTGTTTGGGGGACAAAGAAAGTTATAATTCTGGAGCTCCAGCACAGCATGAAATTGATGTGTGCCAGCTTCTCAACGTACTGCTCTGATGTTCATGTTGTCTCACAGACAGGATCCAAAATTACATTTTTGGTCACACCTGCCGTTGGGGAGTGAATTGAAAAAACAGGCCATGAATATTTCTTTTCGGGAAAGAAACTATATTGAGTTTTTCATTGCTCAATAATAAAATGTAATTGTCTCTCAATATTTCAAATGATGTAATAGTTTCTTTTAGTTTGTCACTTGTCATTTTGTCACAGCATTTTAGACTGCATCTGATAGTGTCTGTGAAATAGCAACTTTCACAAATGTTTTTGACTTCTTGACATCTTGGTAATGGTAATTTTCCACAGATTTTTTTTATTAAAAGGCCTAAAAATTGTGTATAAATTTGATGTTTGATTGTAATATCTCACATTCACATCAACGAGGTACGATCTGTTGTTCTTATATCATCCTAAAGTATGTATCATAAAGTTACAAGCCACTGTTAAGTAACTTCTTCATTTACTGATCAAAGCTTGTTTTGACATGCATGTGGCAAGTGTTAATTTTGCAATCCTGCTCACAAATGACCTTGTATGTATAATCATTGTGATTAAATTCTGCCTTTGTTAATTGACATAACAGACAATAATTAAGTTCTGGTCTTTTGCATTTCAAAGGACTGCTTTGAAAGTAATTGCATCTTCAGATGTTTAGTTATCTGTTAAATGATACATTGGGAAGTGATCATTTTTATAACCTTGCTGACATTATTAGACAGAGCTTGTCCTTTTCTAGTCCTCATGATAAAATGGGTTTTTGTGCGTTCTCCAGGAGAATCCATGAAGCAGGCATCCGGAGAGTTTGCAGAGGATCCCTGTTCGTCAGTGAAGAGAGGCAACATGGTGCGTGCTGCACGTGCCCTTCTGTCTGCCGTCACTCACCTGCTGGTGCTGGCGGACATGGCTGATGTTTACCAACTCTTGCTTCAGCTCAAACTGGTGAGACACACATACATAACACTGTGTTTGCTAACATTTAGAGATTAGTTCCCTCAAGAATGGAAACGCCATGGCCCTCATGTAGTTCCAAACCCGTGTGGATTTCTGTATAACATGCTAGGAAAAATAAACAAAACACGCTGAAAAAGTAGTTTGTACAATATATTCAATTTTCAGAATTTTCTGTGCGACGACAGTCTGAAACATAAATCATTGTTTACAGATAATCTTGTCTGTCATAGCTCTCAAATGTCTTTGTGCATTCACATTCTCTGGTGTGTCACGTTTGGTTAGGACACATGCAATAACCATTGGCATCTGTCGTCAGGCAGAATTTTCTTTTTTGGGTGAACGATTTTATTTTGAATGTTCACGGTACTTGTGACTGGAGGGCTTGTGTGGAAATGTAGAGGGAATGTAACCAACAATTTTGTAGCACTGGCCCTCCATCTCTTTTCTTTTTTTTTTGGACTGGCTCACCTCATACCAACTAGAAGAAATTCTTTGGCAAAATGTCAGCCCAGTCTTTTCAAACTCATAACCCTTCTTGGAACAAAAGCTTAAGGCTGCAAATTAGGCAAACTGTTCTGGGGTTTAAGTGGTGTTAACATTTGGATTTTGAGCGGCCTGATATCAAGGTTATTTTAAACCTTCATATCTTGCTCCAGCACTTCAGCATGTGTCTTTTCATAACCTCTCCATTATCTCTAACCCTCGTCAGTCTCTGGATCTGAGCAGAAGCGGGAGCTGAATGGACTGCTACAGAGAACTGGCTTTGGTCCAAGGGCGTTTTGTTTTTTTATGCTACTGGTAAAGCATACGCAAAAAGGCTTGAGTATAGTTCAGTTTACCCCCTTCATGATCTGTTTCAGTGCTATTTTTGCCCTCTTGCTTACATTGCCCAACTTTCTTTGAACTTCCTCCTATGGTGATTCTACACACCACAGCATTAGCATTTGTGCATATCGTCTTTTTTTATAGCTGCCGTGAGTTGTTCGTTCTTTGTGCAGCACGTAAGCCTGCGATTTATATTCTGTTTGTTTGTGTTGAGTAGATGGGTTGCTGATACAAACTACATTACAGCCACCGTCTCTGTCTGAAAGCAACAAGCTATTGAATCACACACTGTGCTGTCTCTGATACAGCGTAGAGAGGTCTTGTCACGTCTGTGCACAAAGTGATCTCACAATGTTCTCCGTCATGTTAAAAGCATCGCTCCCCTCTGTGTGATTTCATTGGAAATGTGTGATACAGTGACAAGTGAATTATTTATTTTTTTGGTGGTACAATTAGATTTTTATGCCAGTTTTTTTCGGCTGATGTTAGTTGTGATGGACGTCTGTGCAAGTGGGAGCAAAAGCTTTCCCGTGGAAGAGTAGGCGCTGATTTCTTCCATTGAATTGTTTTGGGAGTTTAGCTTGAATGATCAAATGAGGAGCTTTTTAAGTATGCCTGTGTGACCATGAAACATTTCTCTTCTCTGATTTTGACTAATGTACTAATGACTTGACTAATGCATTTGCTGAATTAATTATAATAAATGTGGATAAAAGAGAAACTCAATATAATTCACTATTTTTCTTTAGTTTTGTGCCGTTGTAGTCGACTGAGGTGCCACCATTACAGCTGAATGTGGGTGGCAGCTTTTTAAACTTACTGATTAAATTTCACTAATCATTGTTTAGACACATCATTTCATACTGATACACACCTGCTTTTCAGTTGTACTGTCTTAACTTTCACACACAACAGCATATCACAGGGAACTGTGTTCTTTGTTAGGGTTCTGCTTTATGTGAGCCGCTCCGACACAAATGAGTCATAAGATGAAACAGGCTGTTTTTGAAAAAACGGAATTGTCTCAGTTTTCAAATTGTCATTTTTAATACTTTAAATCTAAAAAACATTATTCAATAAATAAACAAAGTTTTTACTTTCCGTGTTTTCCTTTATGTCCTAATTTTGGAAAGAAATGTCTAAAAATGGGTAGAAATTTTGACAGTTAACATGAATAAATGATTACATGTAAATATTCTTAACAGTTTAGAGTAGCAATGTAATGATTTTATTAAAAAACTG